>VDFB02142268.1:0-169230 GCA_007258455.2 Sequoia sempervirens | reverse complement strand
TCCCTTATACCTGATGTAAAAGATCAAGGAGTCCCACCCCTAGCTCATTCTACTCAAGCACCCATAACAACTTCAAAAGAATCAACTCCAACCTGCGATCAACTGTGGACCCTCACGTTTGATGGATCCAAATCTAAGACTGGCAGTGGTGTTGGAATTGTACTAACCAGCCCTCAAGGGAAAACCTTATTTTCTTCTTACAGGTTGCAATTTGGATGCACAAACAACGTAGCAGAGTATGAAGCTCTGGCACAAGGATTGATGTTTGCACATAAGAAGAAGGTCACTGCCTTGATGGTCAAGGGAGATTCAGAAATAGTTATCAGGCAAGTGCGCAGCCAATATACATGTCACAATAAAAAGCTGACAACATATAGAAATAGGGTATGGAATCTAATCGAAGACTTTGATGCCTTTGGGATTAGCTTAATCCCTAGAGAAGATAATCAGATAGTTGATTCATTGGTTGTTGTTGCAAGCACCCTGGAACCTATGCAAGACTCCAAGCTCAAGAAATTCTCAATGGAATTAATTTCCACCCTTGCAGTTCCTAACAACATCACGAACTTTCAAGTCTTTGATGATGATCGACATATTCTGGCTTTCTTGGCAAGCTCAGATGTTTTTTAGGGGAAAAGCAAGCTCAGATGTTTTTTAGGGGAAAATTATTGATGGGTTCAACAAAGATCAAGGGGATTGGAACCCTGAGGAATGTGATACAGAAGGATTTTTTAACTTAAAGAATAACAACATTCCCAAGGGAATGGTGGCCTTGGAGAGAATCTTTGACTTAGATACAAGGGCTCAAGAGAAGATATCAGTTGAAGATAAGGGAGGTGAATACGAAATAGTTAACTTAACTGAGTTTGGTCCTGAAAGGAATGTCTACATAGGGAAAGCCTACCCTGAAGCAATCAGAAAAGAGATATTAATGGCAATTAAGAAAGATATTTCTGCAATTGCTTGGGGATATGAAGACTTAAAGACATTTGATGCCTCTGTTATGACTCACACTATTCCCTTGAAGCCCAAAGCTAAACCCTTCCGACAGAAGCAGTGCCCTATCAATACCCTGATTGAACCATTGATCTATAAAGAAGTTCAAAAATTACTCTCGGCAAGGATAATTTTTCCTGTACGCCATTCAACCTGGGTGGCTAACTTAGTCCCAGTTGCAAGAAAAACAGGGAGATCAGGTTGTGTGTCGACTTCAGAAATCTCAATAGAGCCTCAGAAAAGGATAACTACCTGCTTCCTTCTCTGGATGAAGTCTTGTAGACTATCAACGGATCTCAAATGATATCATTCCTGGATGCTTACTCTGGATATAATCAAGTAATGGTTGACTGTGAAGACAGAATGAAGACTGCCTTCACTACAAAGTGGGGAATGTTTGCATATAGAAGGATGCCATTTGGTCTAATAAATGCCGGAGCAACTTTCTAGCGCACCATGGACATAGCGTTCAAGGACCTAATTGGTAAGTGCATCATTGTCTATATGGATGACCTGACAGTGTTCTCCAAGGACCAACTGAATCATGCTGCGGACTTAGCCAAAGTTCTTGAGAGGTGCATCCGATATGGCGTCTCATTGAATCCAAAAAAGTGTGTGTTTAGGGTTTCTGAAGGGAAGTTGTTGGGACACATAATTTCTGAAAGAGGAATATCAATCGACCCAAATCGAGTCGAATCCATTCTGAAGATCACCCGGCCAGGAAGCAAGAAAGAAATGAGGTCTTTCTTTGGGAAAATCAACTTTGTGAGAAAGTTCATCATGGCCTTTTTTGAAATTGTGAAACCATTGAATGAGATGATGAAGAAAGATGCCAAGATGGAGTGGACTGAGGAAGCAAAGTCTTCGTTCTCACAAGTCAAGTGATCCATCTTAGAAGCACCCGTTCTCACCAGCCCCGACTATCTCAGACCGTTTTACATCTACTCTTTTGCCTCTGAGCATTCATGCGTGACTGTTTTAACTCAACCAAAAGGAGAGGCAGAGGAGAGGCCGATTGCATTCATGAGATCTCCATTCAAAAACACGGAAATCAAATATCCACCTCTGGAGAAGCAAGCTTTTGCACTGGTTCGGGTTGTCAAGAAGTTTCGGCATTACATCCTCCGGAGCCAAGTCATCGCAGTAGTTTATAACGCGGCTGTGAAGTCCCTACTCATGCAAAGCGAGCTGGGAGAAAAGAGAGGCAAATGGATGGCCATCTTGCAAGAATTCAACCTGGAGATACACCCCATGAAGCTAGTCAAGGGCATGGGTTTATCCAATTCCATGGTGAATGCTGGTGAAGACATCATCTATCAACAATACATGACCCAGACTTTCTCTAATGACCCATGGTATGTTGATACCATTTGCTTTATACTCAACAATCATTGTCTGGAAGGAATGAATGCGACTCAAAGGAGAGCCTTGAGGCTAAAGAGTTCTCATTACATGCTCAAAGGGGGGTTACTATACAGGAAGAGTTACAAAGGAGTATACTTGAGATGCCTTGATCATCAAGAGGCTAGACATGTGATTTCTGAGTTTCATGGGAAACATGGCACAGGTCATGGGTCTATAGATTATTTGGCACACTAGATCCTTAGATCTGGTTATTATTGGCCCTATGTATTCAAATATTCCCATCAACATGTGAGGACATGTCACACCTGTCAGATTTCTACATCAAGGGAACGCCATGCAACTATGCCATTGTAGCTTGTCTATGAGGGAAGACCATTTGCCCAGTGGGCACTAGATTTTATTGGGGTGATTAACCTGAATTCTTCTGCAGGAAACAAGTTTATCTTGACTGCTACTGATTATTACACAAGATGGACAAAGGCTATACCCTGTAAGAACAACACTACAGAGGTAGTGATCAAGTTCCTCACCGAGTGCATCACTACAAGGTTTGGGGTACCATTCACTCTAGTATGTGACAACAGCTCTGCTTTTTCTTCTACTGAGTTTATTTCCTGGGCATATGATCACAAGATTATCTTGAAGTATTCTTCAAATTATTACCCGCAAGGCAATGGAGTTGCAGAGTCAACCAATAAGAATCTCTTAGGGGTAATTAAGAAACTGTTAGAGCATAACCCTAGAGACTGGCATACCCAGCTGAGGTTCGCATTATGGGCAGATAGGACTAGGATTAAGACTGCTTTAAACACCTTACTATTCAAGCTAGTATATGGCCAAGATCCTTTCTTTCCTATCCATCTGCAAATACCTATCCTTGAGTTCATGCAAAAATTCTATTCTAGTGATAATAGGATAGAAGTCAGACTAGCTGCTCTGTTGAAATTAGAGGAAGAGAGAGATGTCGCCCTGTAACAATTCTTTAGGCACCAGGCTATTGTCAAACGTTGGTTTGAAAAAAGAGCCAAAATCAAGGCTTTTAGGATATTTGACCTAGTATTGCTGTGGGATAAGGCTAGTGAAAGGAAGGGCAGCCACCAGAAATTTGACAAACTCTGGCTAGGCCCTTATCAGATTGTTGAGATCCTAGGGGAAAATGCTTTCTGATTGAGTAGCTTAACTAGAGAACTTGTTCCATTGCCTGTCAATGGGAAGTTTCTCAAGCACCATTTTGAGTCATAAAGCTTGTTAATTTCTGTTTTTGCAAGTAAATAATTTGTGTGTCTCCTGTTTGTAAATAATTTGTATTTTTGTAAATACTTTATGTGTTTCTTCTTATAAGTAATCTGTTGCTCTTGGTGTAAGTAATTCACTCTTTGTTTGTAAATAGTTTGTTGGTTGTTTGTTTTTCTTTCCTTTTTGTCTTTTTGTTTCCTTGGTTCTGTGGTTTTTGTGTTTTTTTTTATCTTTGGGGTTGATCTGTCCCTTCCATTTGAAACTGTGGGTTGTTATCTAAAGTATACTTTGGTCGCTAGGAGAGAAGTGGTTTAGGTATTTTCAAGCTTTCTGATTGGGTGATTTTTTCTTAAACTCTTTGTTTCATGCTTGTTGTTAATAAGAGTTGTGAGAGTTTTGAAGACAAGGTGCAAAGTAAGTAACCTTCATTAGCTCCTCTGAATCTTTCACAAATCATTAAGAACATATCCTCTTGTAAGGGTATATCTGTCCTAGGACTATGGTGTTGCAAGATTTGAGTGAAAATTTTGATTCCCAAGTGTTGTCTTAAGGTCCATGGTAGTTTTCAACCCAGAACAAATGTTAAAAATCTAACATATTGAAAAAGAACTAAATGGAATACCTGAAACTCTATGAAAAAAAAAAAAAATTACCTAAAGAGAAAAGGATTCAATATGAATGGGTGATTCCACTATCTCTACCAGGGCTATGGATGCCTGACTGGCAGTAGAGCAATGCTATGAGGAAACTAGAGGTATCTCCGTCGGGGCTATAGATTCCTAACTGGCAGCGGAGCAATGCCCAGGATATCATTGCACGACAACTAAAGGGAATCAACTCATGTAGCTCAAATCTTGCACATTATTGTTCAAAAGATAGGGAAAACTTTATGAAAGGATGATACACTATCAAGCACACACATAGATTCAAGGCTAGCTATTGTTGACTTACATTTGAGATTCTAGCTCAACCTTGCTTATTAAAACTGACCCAATGGAGTTGTGCCGGTCATGAACCAGGAGTTCTGGGTAGCTGAAGCCTTCAGCTTCTTGAAAATGGTTAAACTATTTTCCCAATCGAGTCGCCATTTGTTATGCCTTGCATAACCACCCCCATTTTGAGCTAGAACAAAATGGGTCCCCCTTTCTCTTTCTGGTTTCTTTTTGCTTTTGGTTACTTGCTTTCCTCTTTGAAATTCTTTTGTTTTCCTCCTAATTTTGAATTTTCATCTATCTGATTTAACCTTGGTTCTGTCTCAACCTAAGTTGGTTTTCTTCTTGCTAAGGATTCATTGGAATAATCACAATCAATAATGGATTTCATTATGACATATTTTGTGTTTTATTTTCCCCTGAGTACTAATGCAGACCTTTCTTTTGCAGGATTAAATCACCACACATGATGATATTTTCCAAATGAGCTTAGTTGGAAGGCATTCCTCAATCCAGTTGGTAACACAAATCCTCTAAGGCAGGAGTCGGCAAGACCTTACTGATGTCTTGCCGACTACCAGTGCATTATATCGATATGCATCTGTGTTGCCTATCGGCAAGACCCCGGAGATGTCACAGCGAGTGGAATTCATGTGCAGGCATCTATCAGCAGGACAAAGGTCATCATCCCGACGACTGGGAGTAGCCCTTCGGCATGAGTAGTTTCCTTCGGAAAAAGGTCTCACCAAGATCTCAATGTGTCACCGATTGGTGGCAAAAGGATGTGCCTTTGGTGGGAGGTTTTCTCTTCGCCAAAAGCTCTCGGTGAGATCTCAATGTCTCACTGACTAGCGCAGAGTGGGTTAGCCCTTCGGCATGAGTTGCCTCCTTCGGTGTATGGTCTTGCCGAAAGCTTCAAGTCTCACTGACCAGCGATAAGGATATTCATCTCGGTGAGAGACTTTTCTTTGGAGAGAAGTTTCAGCGACTATGAAAGGTCACACCAACATAGCACAAGGGGATTCTATCGCTGGTCTTCGGTGAGAGAATCAATATGTCTCGGCGACCAAAAGGGTAGACTTAGGGAGATTTTCGGTAAGACACAAGGTGACCGATATAGTGTCTCCCCGATTCTGATAAGTCACAATGACCCACATGAAACTCAAGTTGAATCTTAGTGAGACATAAGGCGATCGGTAGAACGTCTCCCCAACAAAGGAAGGTTACAGCGATACATGTGAAACGAAAGAATGCATGTCAGTATAACTACAGAAAGGTCTTCCCGAAATGAAAAGATCACCAAAGGACGATCCCTTCGACATAATGTTTGGCCGAAAGAAGAAAGTCATGCCGAGGAAGGTTTGTTTTGGGGAAGATTTAGACTCTCGCTAGGAGGTCTCGGTGACTAAGAAGTGTCACACCGACAGGGCATCGCCTCGGGGAGAAGAAAGGTGTGCGCCAAGGTGTCTTGCCGAAGAGCTAAGGTCACGCTGAAGCAAAAGGAGCTCGGGAAGAACAAGAGGAACTCGGGGAGACTCAGAACGAATGGAACAGGTTTGGTAAGATGTCTTGCCAACCCGATGATGTCTTGGCAACGAGAGAAGGCTATAAAGGGGAGATCACTGGGAAAGGTTAGCTCTCGGCAAGAGGTCTCCCTGACCATCGAATGTCCTGCAGATAGAAAGGGGACCCCACTGAAATGAAATGGAGCTCGGCAAAGGATCAGGCCTTCACCATAAGGTCTTGGCGAAGAAGGAAGTCATGCTAAAAGGACAAGAGCTCGAGCCTAGAGAGGAAGATGGTGGGCTCAGCAAGAATGAAAAGGAGTTCGCTGAAGGTCTTGTCGATAGCGATGGATTTCCTAGTGAAGGAGGCATCGGTATAACCAAGGATAACTCGTCGTGGCCTCTGGCCGACAGTAAGGAGTCTTGCCGATACAGTATGAGTTCGGGGTAAAAGGTCTAGCCTCGCTATGATATCCTACCGACTAGCGATTTTCATGCCGATGGTCTTTGTGAGCTCGGTATGACTTCTGCAGCTCGTCGAAATGTCTTGCTGCCTATCTACTGTCATGCCAATAGTCGATAAAAGTGATAATCGCATCAAGGAGACACGATTAGTGTCTCACCGACATGCAATTCAATAGGGATCCGCTCTTGACTGCTCGAGAATCTGGCGTGGCATATGATCATCCAATCAGAAGGAGCTAAGATGGGCCATTGACCGATTGACCGCCCCTATGAAGAAGACCAACCGAATACTAACGACATGAATTCCTCCTGAGATCCAAAAGTGACGGATCGGCTCGGGTGTAATGTTCAAATCTACAAGGAGGCCCAATGATGTTCCAGAAGACAATCAACCTGTAACAGAAGTCTGGGACATGAAGGAAGCTGAAGGAAGGAAGGATCTATGACTCACAGGGACAGCTGTAGTAACCACCGGCAGAGGTTGATCACTATTAATGGTAAAGTTCCATGGAGCATTCAAGGCGACCCTAGCAGAGTTCAAGGTGGACACGAAGACAAAGAGTAAATGTTGCAGGTACAAAAAGATCAAAAGGCTTCTCCTGAACTCAAGCCATCACCGACCTGGACAGCAAGGCTTCTCATTAAATACAACATTAACTCTTCTCAAAAAGTTCTGAGAGCTGACTCTCCTGGAAGCAGATATTTTATAAAAACCCTAATACAGGGGGACAGTGCATTATTTTTTATGCATCCTATATATAAGGAATTCTGGCCTCTTGGAAAAGGTGAGAGTTTTTGAGGTTAGAACTTGTAGAGCACTTGTAGAGAAGAATTTGTAGAGAACTTCTAGGATTAGAAAAGAGTTAGAAATCAGAGAGAAAGTCAGTTAGAAAAGATAGAACAGCTTCCTCATTCTTTGTAATAGGAGCCTCTTTTGTCTTCTTAGTTAGGAGTTAGATTCAGAATAGTCTGTAATGGATCTTTCAAGTTTTCTTAATATAAATGGAAACAATTTGGAATCACAAATTTTCTGTACACTAGTGATTGTGCCAGTTTTGTAATTGTTGTTTATTTGTTTCACTAACAGTAGAAGCAACCAGATTAAAATCTACTTCAGGTTGTGTTTCAGAATGGTGTTTGTCTTAAGTTAACCATTTGATCTGTGAAGTCTTCAAGGAATGGAATGTTATTTTGGTGTTTTATTTAAAATGGTAACTAGTACTCTGTTATTGAAATCAACACTGTAAATGAATGAAACTGTGTGTCAATCACAAGTTAATTTCGTTCTGCAGTTTTAGTTTGCAATTCCTTGAAGGATTAAAAGTCTGGTTAAGATGGGTGAATTATCATTCTTTTCTATTCCAAAGCTCTGATCTATCTTTTTTTTATGTTTCTTTAAAAACCCCTGGTTAGAGTAGGTTTAAATTCATGTTTGATCTCAGAACAATCCAGAAGCTTACACCAATAGGCCCCTTGAATATTACTGTTACATTGACCACTGAGGGACATCAGCACAGTTGAGAACCAACTACAAAGACCTTGGGAGCTAAGGCGTCCATGTGTTTCCTTTCTCTTTCAGGAGAAATAGAGTAGCAATATTCTATTTCCATGTTGATTGTGCCAAAAGGACCGTCAACACATCTAACAACTTTTTCCTCAATTGAAAACTCGTTACAATGGGAAAATGCCTCTGAGATAGCAAAAATCGAGAGAGGTTATTGTAGAGGGTCCCAACATGATCTTATAGCCTCAGACGAAGAGTTTGTAAGCGTCACAATTTTTGAGTAATAGTAGACTAACCTCCTTTTCATTGACGATAAAATCTTCTTATCTTTTCATTCCTTTTGTAAGTGGTTAATTTTAGTCTTCAGTTTTTTTGCTTCAATTTCAATGCTTAGGACAACAACTTCATTTTTTCAAATCCACCATAAACACCATCTCTCACTTTCTTTTCCTACACAATTTCTTACCAAATACAAAACCTCAATTGTGTTAGGTTGAATGACATATATGACAGCAATTGCGATATAGCAAGTTTGGTGTGGGTCAAGGTTGATTGACATATATGACAATATCATATTAGTGTTATTGCTTTTGTGCTAAGTGTGCATTATGACTAGTGTGCATCAAGCCCATATAGTATGCCTAGTTTTCCTATTCATGCATTATGGTTAGCAACATTCATTATTGTGCATTACGATAATACAAATTGCATGTGGAAGGTCAAATAACATGCATGTCATGGAGTTGTATTTGGTTTGTTTAATGGTTGTATCACACTCATTTGGTTTGTTTAATGGTTGTATCACACTCATTTGTTTTGTTTAATGGTTGCATCATGGTTGAGTGATGTCTTAATTGTTGATCATGACTATTGTATAGATTTCACATGAACAATCTAATTAACATGTATCTTGTTCAGTTGTAAGAACTTTGTTTGAAGGTTGAATCAAACCCCTATGGTTGAAAGATAGTGATTCTTATTCATGATGATTTTATACCTTTTACTTGTTATTAAGCTTGAATGAACATTGAGTGACATTGATTTTTATCAAGATGATTATATTACTTTTGAATGAACACTATAATGACATATATTTCATTAAGTTGTATCCATTTGTTTGAAGTTTTTAATCAATCAAAAGAATCAATGCCATATGACTATCATAAGTTGCTCTTTTCATCTTTTTTGCCTTGTCTATGAGACCACAATTCTTTGAGGCATATTTTCAAATAGTTCTTCTCAACAAATATTATACAATGCTTCTCATAACATTTTTTATTAATTTTAACTTCTTTTGAAATAAAAATCAACTGCCCACTTCATTGTAGGAGTTCAAAAAAAAAAAATGTCAAATGTAAATTCTTTCAAGAGAGCTTGAAATCATGTGTATTCTAAAATTGAGTGTTTGATAAAAATTCTTTGGTAGACATGTATGAAAAATGTGGTACAATAGAAAAGGTTGAAGCCACAATAGTGGTTTACAATTGAAGTGAGGAAGGAAAACTCACAAAAAATGAATGCATGGCAAAAAAATTGATTTTAGGGGTTCATACGAACCTATTGGTTTGACCGAACCCATTAGGGGTTCATTAGAACCTAGGTTCAAGTGAACCCTCTTAATACTTTCCCACCAAAAAATCCATCAAAACCCCTTATAGAACGATGGTTTGAATGAACCAGGGTTCGAATGAACCTTGGTTCGAACGAACCCCCTTTATTCCTCATCCCCTCCCTGAGACAAAAAAAAACCTAAATTTTGGCACTTCGGAGGTCGGGTTGAGGATGAAAATGGAGGAATCTTCACAAACCCAACTTGAATCAGGTAGTCCTCAGAACGACCTATCCAACGAATATAATTTTAATATGTTTTGGTTTTATTATGTATTTATTTTTTTAGTTTTATTAAACATAGGTTTTTCATCAAAAATGAAGGTCTTTGTTTTGCACATGTGGAAAAATAGCAGATTATCAAAAAATAAAATTGAATTTCGATATATATATATACAAAAAAAGTTATGCGTTATACGGTCGCACTATGTCTGAATTGTAATTGGTTTGACTTCAAAACTTGATTAAAGAAAAAATATTCAATAAAAATTTGTCTAACCAAGTGGAAGCACTAGATATCAGAGTTACAAATATAATTTTAAAAGAATTAGAGTTTTATCCTTCATGGAAAAAAAGTTATGCGTTATACGATGTGCATCACTTTTTAAAAATGTTGTTTTTGAAAAAAAAAGTTTTCGTGGGAGATGGAAAAAGAAGTGCAATCTGATTCCAAAAAATTTGAAAAAAATATTTTTAGAATCTACAGAAAAAATGCGATGAGACTCTAGTTTTCATCATCTTCAAATTCTTCATCGTTTAGCCACTATAGGTGCCCGAATATGAAGATTTAGTTTAAAAAAATAATTTCAGTGTCCAGTTTGGCCAAAAATTGTAAACCACTATTGTGGGATCACCCAAAAGGCAGTGAATTGTTTGAAAAAAATCCTCAAAAAATGTGGTCTCATGGAATGTACAATGTATGTGAACCTTAATATGAATGAACTCTAACATAAATGGATTACCAATTGTAATTCATCAATTCTATTAAAATGCAATTTCATTAATCTATAACATGTTATTGATCATAACTTTAAACCATTCTAAGATCATTATACATTCCATTATGAAGATTCAAAGTAGAAAGACATGCACACGAGGAATAAATTAGATCAAATATCAATTCTTCTATATCAAAATGTACAGAATAATTGTATTTGTGCATATACAAATTTGGCATATATGCCTACTCTAAACAAGTTTTACAAATTGTGGCATATATGCCATCTCAAGATCTATCAAGCCCTAAATACATATCAATCTATATAAAATACTAATCATCATGTGTTGGACCATCAAAATTGAGCCTCCTCAAAGAACTTAGTTGCTCTGAAGCTTCCTACACAATATCAATTCAAAGCAAAAAATAGATTAATTATGTGAATGGTTGACAAGATAGACTAGTAAATAGAAACTTATATACTGTCATTTATAAATTATGAATTTAACATCAAAATCACTATACGTATACTATATTAAATATCAATAATGCAATTCTTGTTTACCTCAAGTCTTGCTCTATTTTTTGTAAGATGTTCTGCATATGATTGTCCCTTAGGAAGATCATGAGTCCTCATATAAATAAATCATCCCACACTTGTCATAGTGTTGAGTCAGGCAAAGGACTATAGCAAGTAAAATATAAATGATTCGAATTAACATGTAATTGTTGACAAATAATCATATTTACTAAACATATATCTACTCCTATCTAAACGTAAATATTTGCAATATAAAATAAACACATACATGTTGTGATGCTTCTACACTAGATGGGCTCATGGTGGATGAAGTAGCTAAGATGGTTTCCTATATAAAAAATGACAAGAATGTAACACAATTTAAATGAACATGCACATATAATCATAATGTCAAGTGTAACGCCTCGCCAAGGAATCCATTAAAACAAAGCATATAGTAACAAATTAACCAAAAAAAAAAAATTTAAAGTCATTCGATTACACTATTGTCTTAAGGATTCCAAGATGACGTTACTTAAACCTTACAAATAAGAACATCACATCATAATATAAAATTTATAAAAAACATAAGTACATATCATTTACATGAATGATCCAATTTTCAAAAACTTTATGCAATCAGGTTACATATATATCCATATTACATCAAGTGAGATTTTTTAATAAATATCAATACATCATAGTGATGATACAATGATTACTCACATGCACATGAGGTATACATACAAAGAAGATAATGATCTCCTCAAAACTAACATCCACGTTTATGAACATGTTCAGCATCCATTGTTACGAACAAGAAATTGACAGGAACCTACTCCACGAACAATGTTATCCAAGTATAGCAATATCTGTATAAGGACCCAATGGTGTATAATAGCACAATTTTCTCCCAACCACATGGTACCGAATGGCCCACTCCTTTCGTGCTAGGAGATAATGCTAGGTCCACAATACAATAAAACAGACAACAAAGAATAGATGTTACATTAAATGGTTGACAACACATAATGACAAGACAATATTTTAATTACATAATCACAAATAAACTCCCAGAGGCAACAACAATAATACAGGTAACTCTACATAAGAGACCACAAACATGCTTTAGGATAGAGTGTCATCACATAGTTGTTCTAGGTTACCCTAGTGAATCTTCCTAGACTATCGGCCCTCCTCCAGAGTTACCCTAACAGTCTCTACTGATTCCCAGCCCCTAGACATACTCATGTGGAGTCGAATTACCTTTCAGGAAAACAAGGTGGACGACTAAGCCATTCCGAGCCTTCTCAACCTACCCTTAATCTATACAAGCATTAAGGCACTAGGTGAGGCATTCCATTTATCTTAATTATTTAATGAACCCTAGGTTTATTTATTAAGGTTTTCACTAAATTACAAAAACCCACGATAGGTTACCCTGGCAACCACTTAGGGTTTTGGCCCCTATCACAAGCCACTCTTCCTATAAACATGACGAAACATCAAAATACCAAGGAATGCCAACATGCGTATAAAACAACGCCATAATAAAACATATCTCATTCATGGTCCAATCATGGAACAGTTCAAACACCTCAAAGGTAACAAATAACTCTTGCATGGCAAAGTCCTAAAATAGAACATGGTATTTAAAACAACAATGAATGAACATTAAAAGCTCATACCTCAAATTAACCCTCTAGCCTCTGGAAGTAAAAGGACTCATATTCACCAATATACATTCCCAAATAATATCATAAACATATCCCAACAAATTTATCCACTTAATCTTCATGAGCATATTACATCCAAGATCATTCTTCAACAAGAACAATATAATTCCTTTATCATTACAAATCAGATAATTATAATTCTTGCGTATCAAATTCTACCTTTATAATTATTTTTTATTATAGCTTAAATACTCACTCTACTCATGTAACTTAAATATTTCTTTTCACATTACTAAAACAATTTCTTTTATATCAAACTTGTTATAACAATATACAATTAAAAGAATTTCAATCTCCTAGTACAAAACTTCAACTTAATTGATCACCATTAAGATACTTTCAAATTTTAATATAAGAAATTAATATAAATAATAATTTCAATAAACTTAAATACAATATGCATCTATAAACAAATATAGATAATTTCTTTTATCATTTAAATCAAATGACAATCAATGATAAAAGTATTATTACATAATAAGAGAAATTAGTCAAAACTTAAGCATAAAAATATCTTCAATGGTAATGTGCACAACATGCAAATTGAAACTTTAACTAAGCATGTAAGAGTTTAAGATAAACACTACATGGTGGTGCCAGCTACCAAACAACATGCAAATTACCCAGGGTAACAATGGTAAGGAAATTTCCTTAAGGACTAAGGATTCAAAGCACAACACATAGTTTGCTGGAAGTAAAATGCAGAGGGAGACACATAAGGAAACAAAAATACACAACAGAACCTCAAACACTATAATTACGTCAAGCTAAGAGAAAATACCCACCAGGCGTTGTGAGTTATAACCACTGTTTAACTCAGGCTCAAGTTCTAGTTTATAACCATAGTTTCCTATTGTTACAAATTCCCAAAAAATGGTAGCGAATACTCTAACAATCTGAGGCTAAATGAATAGACCAAAACAAATCTACAAATTCATAAGTAGAGGACGGTTTAAGAGATCAAAGCAGAAGACTCAGGTAATGTCACAATTTTCAAAACAATAATTACCATTGAAACTGGTAAACACATGGATCAAAACACAGAAATACATCATGCTGAGGGAATTGTACGCCATGATATTGAACAGGCAAAGTTTAAGAGAATAAACTCAAAACCAAGGACAACCAATTTTATGTTCAAGTGTTACAACTGAATCAAATTGCTAATGAAATCAAGGAGGTGAATTAAACCATGACAATATTTTAGTTTCAAAAGCTGTAGTGGCAATATAATCAAGGAGATTCTCAAAATACATGTTCTCTAATGTCAATCTTGGGTTTTTAGCATCAACTCCATACCCATAGGAGTATAAAAAGATAAAATAAATAGGATTGAAGTTAAAATACCAGGTAAGGACACAATAATCAGCCCCATTAGAGTACCAAACAGGACTGTGTGAAGCAGTGAACAACATAATGAAGTGTTGAGAAAATGATTAATGTCAAAATTAAGCTGTATGAAGGCCCAAGGAAAAGGCGCAAGAGCTAACTTGCTAAACAAGGTTTCAACTCCAAACACAAGGTAAAATCATCCCTAATTCAGTATCAATACTTCAAACAACGACAATGTCATGTGGACAATATTGAAGAGGTTAAAAGAAACAATCTAAGAGACAGGCTTGTGCAATAAAAATAATCAACAACAATATTCATAAAATGGCCACATGGGATTCAATCCCCAACAATTCAATTCATGGTGAATAACAAAAAAAACAAGAACACATTATAAATTCTCATGCAAAGTATGCTAGATATATATATGTATATATATATATATATATATATATTAGTGTTAATATTTAAGCATAAATCGCACAAAAGAGAGAGAAGTCTCCAAGTAAAAGCTAATCAGGTTGGCCGATACCGGCAAGAGAGGAAATCATACCTTTCATAGTGCCCTTCAATATATGAGAGATTTAAAAAAAAAAAAAATAGCAATGGAGATAAGGTAGTGGCTAAGAAACAATATCAACAAGCTTAACTCCAGAACAAAGAAAGGGCAGCATCATAACTAGCTTAAGAGCCAACTTTTGTATCATATTCCTCCCCACTCTATGCTGACATTGAGGTTGTTAAGAATAATGGGCCCGAAAATGAAACTGGAGTTAGCTCTAGAGTATACACTGACGTTGCTAACTCATTTAGTGTCGTAGCTGAAGGTAGGGATATGAAATAAAACTCAAGACTATCAAAGGCACACAACACAAGAGCTTCCAATGCTTAATTAATAGTGATCATGCAAATCTCCATATTCACTAGAAGGGACTCAGTCTCTCACTTCATTAAAGAAAGAAAATAGTTTATTTCTCAAGCCGCGCATGGTGGAATCACCACCAATGGCTAGGTTTCCAGCGCACTAAGAGTTATCAAGGAAATTATTAACATTATTATAAATAACTCAGATTGCACGTTAACCATTACACAAAGGCTACAAAACCAATATGCATTTTATTTACAAGGAGATATCAAGAAACTGACTGTCTGGATAATAACAGATGACAACATTTATCTATCAGTTAGGGGCGAATCCTACAAGCAACGTACATTTTGATTCCATAGTAAGAATAAAATGCAAGAATCTAAAGGTACCACCCAGACGTCTCAAAGTAGAGGCAATGACAAATTAAATGGTCAGTTTTCAATGGAAAGAGGAGAATAAATCAACAGCCAAAATAACATTAAGTTATATAGAAGAAGGCTGCAACTAGAGTTGATCTGATTAAATAATGGCCTGAAAATGTTACAAACTATAGACGTTTAAAATCTAGCCATTTACAAAGAGGGTGCCACCATAGAAAAGAGCATATCGACATAATCTTAATACATTTTCAATTATATGTATTCCAGACTTTCAGGAAATCAAACAAATTTCTAAAAACAAACAAATGTTTTCAGATAGATACGCATGCATAGGAAATTTCAAGAGAATTGAAAATTAGATCTCAAGACCAATTAAACGAGGAAAGATCTAGAGTCTCCAAGGCAGAGATAGAGAATACAGAACCATAGATTACAATAAACGTTTTTAATTAATTTTAGAAATCTCATTCTAATTATTTTTCTATGCATGTGCACGTTTAGTTGGGTAATTCTTTTCCACAGGTAGTATATTATTTTTCCAATGCAAACTAATTTCAAGCTTAACTTTCAGAGATTATCAAATAAGAAATTTCCAAAACAAATAAGAAAACTTGATTTATAATCTCGAATCCAACAAAGATTGAAGCAAGAACCAGAATTCCATAATCCTCTATTTTCCCCAAAAGCACAAGTTCATCGAATTCACTGTCTCCAAACCTTTACCAAAAACAGAGAAGAAGCTTTCTCCAGAAAACTACTGTGCAAAACTTTTTCCCAAACAACTGTCGTGCAAATTCTTCCAAAAAATTGTCGTGAATGAAAAATTGCAACCCCAAAAGCTTTTTATTGCATTTAATTACCTCAAGTTACAAAACTTAACTGTTTGTAGTCATGGATTCAAAAATTGCTCAATCAGTTATAATCATTAAATATCTAAGATATTATCCTTCAACTCATACACAAGTTTTCAGATATTTATCACTTATTGAAAACAAACTCTTTTAAAATATCAACTTTTCACAAGAATCCAATTTGCACAATTAATTCAACAATTACATTTAAATAATTACCTTTTTCAAAATTAACATTCACTTTTAAATAAATAACTTGTTTAATTTATTTTAATAAATCAAACCTTACTCATAAACATTTAATCTAATATTTAAACAAATTTACATTTAATCAAATATATTAACAAATAAGCCATTTAACTAAATTAATAAATAATTAATTTCCAAACAAGATAATACAAACAAAATCCGACATGACTAAACAACAAACACAACGGGTGACAAATGGATACTCGTTCAATGAAGAACGATGGCTAAATGAGGACCTAACACTATCTCTGAATCAACATAATTTCATTGGGTTAGGGCACACTCAGACCTAACAAGCAGGTGAAGCCGATACCCGGTACCTGTAACTGCATAAAACATCACTTGTTAAACATATCATCATACATCGAAAAACACATCGTGAAGAAGAATCACAGCGTAGCAGGGTAATCACGAGTGAGTAATGCTACAATGTCTCCTTCACCAGGACTGACGAGCTTCAATATATCATAAACATCAAATACATCAAAATAACCTCATAAAAACTCTAAAGCAACATATACCATATCACTCACATGTCAATCTTAATGTCATCACATGAACATTACCAGATGATCACAATATCAAATATATCATGAACCATAAAGTACAATAGTTAACATAACATCTGTGTTGTAACAAATACAAAAAGTAAAATAGTGTCCAAAACAACTATACGACTAGCAAACAAACATAAGCAAACTGAAACACATAATAGCAACTGGAGGGGTACTACATCAAGAATATAAAAAAAAAAAAACCTGTTGTGCAACTTCATCCAATGGGTCAGGCTCAGTCAACATGTATGTAAAAGAACCAGCTTGTTGCATAAAAAGACAAGATTACATTAGACTATCAATCTATGTAGTACATGTATTTAAACATAATAGATTTCAAAAATTTAAATCTGAATAACAATTTAAATAATACCGTATACTGAGTCTCTAGGCCAAATGAAATGGTTGATTGCATAGCCTCCTGCACTTAGCAAATCTGGTCCTCTATTAACAACTGTTAAAGATTCCAACACATAAACATATATTAGTACAAATATCTCTTATAAAATATGATATAATTTAGATAAAACACACTATGAAATTACTTTAAGTCTTACCAGTCCTCCCACATCGTCCTTGGCAGTCGATGTCTCTCCTACAAATGATCCACTTCATGCTCTATCAAATCCTACATCTGACATATCTTGAACCTCATAGTTGGATGTGTCTATGGGAGCCTCAGTAAACCGTTAGAGAGGACCCAAACATAAATTGTTGCACATCATGCAGTAATGGGGCAAACAAATATGTGCCGAAGAGGACGGTGTACCAGTCAGAGCTGATGATAGTGTACCAGTCAGAGCTGATGCAATAGGTGCACCACCATCATGTTGGGATGTATCAAGTGCATCACCATCATGATGGGATGCACCGTCATATGGCTGCGCAACATGATGGCTCTGTGTGACCAAATGATCACTTAATGAATGTAAGGCATAAATGCTCTGACTCCCTGCATCTAAAGCAATCTCAAGGTAAGGTAGTGGAGCTAGGGCAACAATAGGTGGAGTAGGAGGAAATTGGGTGACTCGGTGTGCTCTAGGTCTATCCTGTGGCATCCCTCTACCAACACCCTAAAAATATCACATGTCAAAGTAATTGGCATGCCTCTTTAGGACAAACTCAACATATAATTTTTGGAGAAAATACTGAGGGACATCAAGATTATTGTTGGGTGGTTTATCAAAAACCATCCACCAACGTCTCCAGAAATTATCTAATATGCCTTCATGTGTGCACCATTTAATTGAAAATTTTGGCTTTCATGCATTTACGAGAAGTCCTATTTTGTGATCGATGAATAACTGGGCTAATTAGGCTTTGTCAATATCAAGTGCCCTCACCTCATCATATGATAACCAATTGGCATAAAATTTCCTTTGTTCCTCTTGCCACCATGCAAATCTATTGTGTTGATTTTCCAAAGTTTAAACATTTGAAATGATTGTTTCTAAAGTGTTTTTCATGTCTGATAGCTTAGTGAGTGTCTCATAGATTCGACATACATTTCTCAATTGATCTAAATTTCTATGAATAGATTCATGTATTGTTGGCATGTTTTGGTTTAGATACAACGGTCATGATGAAGGAGGATTTGGAGGGTTTTCATTTTGAGCGGGGTTAGAGTTTTCATGTTGAGCGGGGTTGGGATCAACCATTCTTAAGCCTATTAATTGATAATTTTTTTCAAAATTAACAATCATTTTAATGCAGTAAAAAACCTATCAAATATCTTGTTTTTGACTAAAATTCACAAAGAAACAATGAAAAACTAATATAATTTGAAGAAAAACATTAAAATAAAAATATGTCTTTCAAATGTGATTGATTTAAGCAAAAAGATTGACCTGCAAATGGATATCTGAGCCGTAGAATAAAAACTCGTGTCGAAAACCTGCGTCGACTATGCAAGAAAATGAACTCTCGTATTTTTTTTATTTTAATTTTATAAAACAGGAAACAAATTTCCGTTTCAAAATACCTTTCAAAACCCGCATCGATTGCGCAAGAAAATGAGCTCTTGTATTTTTTTTATTTTAATTTTATAAAACAGGAAACAAATTTTCATTTTAAAATGGATATTTGTTTTGAAATGGATATCTGTTTCCTTTATGTAGCTTTTTTAATATATGGTTGGGTCTGGGACCCGATCATATACATATTGGTAGGTTTTTTTTGAAATGTAAGTAATCATTTATCATTTATATTATAATATAAAATTATATTATATATATATTATATTATATTATATTATTTAATACAATATGCATTATATTATGTATAATATATATTATAATATAATATAATATATATATTATATAATATATGTTATATTATTTATATATATATTATAATATAATATAAAATAATATTATAACTTATAATATAATATATTATATTATATTTATTATACTATATTATATTTATTATATATAATATAATTATATAATATTATAATATATTATAATATTATATAATATTATATAATATTTAATACTATATAAGTATTATAATATAATACAATATTATAATATATTAAATATATTATTATACAATATTAAATTAAAAAAAATTATAATAATGTATTAAATTAAATATCCATGCTATATTAAAACATTATTATAATTATATTAAAAAAATATTATAATATATTAAATTAAATAAGTGGTTAGCCTCAAGCCCAACCAAATTAAAAAATCTAACCTAAACATAATGGATATCCATTTCAGTCTGGTTTTTGGTTTGACATTATGTACTTTCTACCCAAGCCTAGATAAAGTCAAAGCGAATTTTCACATTTTTTCAAGCAAGTTAAAAATGCTTTTTTTTCACATCTCCACTTTTTGGACCCCCATGATCTTGCATAGACCCAAATGTTGGGCCATTTTAGGGGCTTGCCTCAGTAAAACCCCATGTAAGTGTTTCCACTTTCACAATGACAATGTTAATGATAGAAATGATAATTGAAAGGAAGGAATGATGAATGAACAAATGTTGCAACTCACCACCTTTCAATGGATTCCTTGAAGGACTAAAGTCATGCACATCACCTCAAAGACTATAATGCCTCGCCACATAACCCTAGAGGATGACGCAAACACAATGAAAGCGTAACAATTTTTTTTTAAAGTGTAATAATAACAAGTAAAGTGAACTACACTTAACGCATACATCCTCTAAGGTACATGAAAATGCTTACATTCGAATCCCATAATATACAAAAGTAAACTAATCCATAGCATATAAATAATACTCATGAAATAAATAACATACATCCAAAGCTTTAAACTCATATCATTAGATACAAAGTACAATAAAGAATCATCCATAGATTGCATTCATTCCATAAAGCAGTTACAAGACTCATTTCCAAAATTAGGAAGATCATACAATAATGTTACACTAACAATGATACAAGAATCCTCCTCGAATACAAATGAGGAGTAGTACATATACATAGGAATCCAACTGATAAAAAATAACATAAGAGATGAAACATATCAACTGGAACATGCGAGCTCTCCAATCTAGAAGATCCTGCCATCACGAACATAAAGTGGAAACCCAACGGTGTAAGGTGCACGTTCCACCCAACCAAGTGGTACCCGAAGGCCCACCCCCCATGTTAGGAGATAGTAAAAGGGATTCCTAGGAAAAACCAACAACCTCAAGACTAAACTTCACAAGTACAATACATACATAAAGGTTACATTGCTTCCAAAGTAAAATAATCAAGTATATCAATTGCATAGTACATATTGTTGTCATAGGAGGAGTGTCATCACAAAGCTGCATGGGTTACCCTAACAAATCTTCCTAGGCCCTAGCCCCCATCTTGGGTTACCCTAGTAGCCTCTCACGACCCTCAACCCCACATGAAAACTGATGTGGAATCAAATATCTTTCAAAGGGACAAGGTAATGATCTTTTCATTCTAGGCCTTCCCGTCTCATCCCAAGTCTAAAAAATCCCTTGAGCCCATGAGCGAGGCACAATTAACAAGTTATATGATTTAAGCTACCCTTTCCCCTAATACAATTATTTAATTTCCACTGAATTAACTAACTCTCACATAAGTTACCCTGGTACCACTTTGTGCGTCGGCCCCCATTGAGAGCCACTCCTAGGTTCAGTTCAACACAAGGATCTAATCCAAAACCCAAGGGTAAACAAAGTGAACACAATGGATACTAAATCCCAATCCAAAATATAAGAGGCAACACATCCCATTCGTAGTAACCGGGTGTTTAAACTGAATCACAACCAAGTGCACTACCCAAGGGAAATCAAAGGGATGAACCATAAATCACAACAACCCCCTCATAAAACAACATCATCTGGAAGACTCACATACATGACTAACCAATTTCCCCAACTTACGAGAACAAAAGAAATCATAATTTAATAGGCAATTCGGGCAGGAAATAAAACTACCATTAGGATTTCCTAAATCCAATTTCCATTTCAAGAAAATACAATAACACATTGCCCAAATAATCTGGCTTATTACAATTTCATTTACAGACAATAAGAAGATTAAATCCATTTGTTTATTTCAATTTCCCAATTACATATAAATAAAAATCAAATTCCCTTTTAAATCATTTCATTTAAGTCATCAAATTTGTGCTTTTGCATGCACCTATTATAGAAATAAATTTAAATATATATATTAAATATATATATAATTATATATGTATATATATATATACAATTATATATATTTATATATATATATATATATTATTTAAATATTTAAAACCAATTACAATTTCCAAAACATAAATTATATATATATATATATATATTTATAAATTAAAATCCATATTACAAACAAAATCAAAATTGAATTTATTGAGCAGACAAATTTTTTATTCACTGTTGGTAGTACCGGCTGTATACGTAGCCGACTATCCTCTCTTAAGGAGGATGCATTGCCTGTGGGGCAGTGCTTCCTCCACAAATCTATGGAGGGCGTTGTCTCACAACAGTTGTAACCCCTATGGGGAGGCTAGTTGTGGCTTGCCCTCCCACAAAACTTCAACATACTTTCCATAAAATAAAACTTGCGATTATCTTTGATTCGTCGTACAGATTTTTAAATCCATTTTTTTTTAATATAATTTTTTTTTCCAAAATGATTTCTACATGGATTGAATAACATATAAAAATATACATATATATATATATATATATATATATTTGTATATGTATATATATATATATATATATATATATTTGTATATGTATATATATATATAGATATTTGTATATGTATGTATATATATATAGATTCATCAACATGAATGCTCCAATCGAGCAATTTATTTTCACAAAAAAAATTCTACATGAAGTATTTACAAAATTTTACAGAGGTTTTCAATTTCCCAGCCAAATAAAACTAATTGGGAAAACAAAACAATAATCTTCTACAGGAAGATATTTTCCCATACAAGCAAGATTTTCCACAAATTTTGATAGGAAGATTTTAAATCCATTCCTATAGAGATTTTCCAAATCTTCTATTGTTTTCCCTCTAGGATTTCTATTGTTTAAAAATGATTTCCTACAGAGGATCTAAAGTTTCTACGACAATTTTCCAATTCCAAACAAATCAAAGCTTAAAATAATTTCTACAGAAGCTCTAAGCTTTCATAGTAATTTTCCAAACACAACAATCTTTCAAATTTACAAAATGTATTAAAGCTCCTACATAGATAACATATTCTAGTTCTTGTATAGGCAATCTTTCCAATTTGCATATCAATAAAAACAATTTTAAAGAACCTGTTTCCGGATGCTTGAGGAAATGATGTTTGAAGTAGAACTTCACCTGCAGATTCCAATTTACCAAAGCTTCTTCCAAATTATCCACTTTTCCAGAAAGATGAAAACAAAACCAGAGCCAAAATTTCCCGAGAACTTCTTCCTCAATTTATCAACAACCCCTTTTTTAAAAATATATTTCTTCATTGTCGTGAAGTAGTCTCTTTCCTCTTTTAGTTAATGCAATTAATCTCTTTGAGAATTAATTCCCAACAATAGTGCTTAATTTTTCTAACACATGTCACAAATAAAATATCTTTTCAACCAAATCATAGATATTTCCTCTAAGATAATTACAAGATAATTATGCATTTAATAATTCATAATTCACATATTAATTTCTAATTAAATTTAATCTAATTAATTTAATCACTTTATAAAATAAATTTAATCACAGAGATTAAATCACTTTACAAAATGAATTAAATTTAATTAATTAAATCAAATATAAAACTTCTAACAATATTAATCAAAATTAATTAAATAATCACTAAAAACCATTATAAACATTAATTAACATTAATTTCCCACATAACATACCTTGCAAAATAAATAAACGACAAGGAAAATGTGGAAAACATAACAACAAAGCATACCGAAACAAGGACTGACGACACACTGTCACTAGGGTTGTGGCTTGACAAGGAAATCCAGTTACTATCTCTCAATCAACTATTTTGTTGGGCAATGGACATGCTCAGACCTGTGAATCCAGGTGGAGTCGATGTCCTATACCTACAATCCTACAATAAAACATACAACGTACATGTATATTGATCATAAACAATCACACGGTGAAGAGAAAATCGTGGAATCATAGGGCGCTTGCAAGTGAGTGATGCAATCTTGTTTCCTTCACTAATATAGTGTCACATCAAAACTAACGAAACTAAAACATCAATTAACTACAGACAAGCATATATCAATATTAACTCAAATAATCAACTATGCTAACCAAAAAGCATGTCATAATCAATAATCATCCATAAAGTGTACCATCACATCACAATATAAAAACCATCATCGCTCCAATGTCGGTGATCAAATAACAACAACATAGCATCATGGTCTATCAAAGTAATAGCATTGTCTAAAAATATAAGCAAATCAGAGGGATGCTACAAAGACTTGGATCTTTCTTAATACATTTGCTTGAATGCTTGGATGCTTGGAGACCTACAACAATGTTAGCCTTCACAAAACAATAACATGAACACACATAGAATTTGATATGATGTTATATCTTGAATTGTTGTAATAAACTCTGATAATACTACTCTTGAATTGCTCTTGACAATAGCTTTTTTCTCAATTGTGTGTCTTATTACTAGATAATGTGTGTTAGTTTTCAAATGATAAAAAAACTAGGGATTTATATGCAATTATTCTAGAATTACCCGAAAATCAAATTCTGAAAGCCAAAAATTTGAAATTTGAATTATGAATGTTAAAATATCGCCAACAACATATTAAAGATTGGTCCCTAGTAAGATAGGGGAACCCATATTCCCATGGGCATATGGGTCCTAGCCCTATTTGCTAGGACATGTTAAGCTTTAGGATCATAACATTAATTATTTTCATTTATTCAATGCTTGCAATCCTTTAGAAAATGTTAAAAATTAGGCTTTAGAATGTATGATTTATGAAATTAGGGACTTAATTAGGTCCAATAATTTAGGGGGGCCAAAACATAGTGTAAAGTTGTTAAGGGTGACAATTTTATACGCTACATCCACACAAAAAAAGGAGTTGGCTCATTAGATAATTTAAATAATTATCTAAAAAAATATGCAAAACTTTAACTATCCTAAGTGTGAGCTATAGTGTTTACAAGGCTTACAAGGTGAAAATCACACACCTAAACTAACAAGATAATCTAGAGAGATTCCCATGGAAGAAGACACCTTATTGAATTATGATGGATGCACTTATTCTATAGGTTTATCTTAATAATTCACTATTTACCATGAAGATCTATATCTTCAAATGCTTTACTTTTCTTTCATTAAATATCTCCTTGCTAAATTCCTTAATTTAATTCCTCATGCTGGTTTCAAATTTATAGATAATGTAAATCCTCCTTTCACAATGCTTGTGTATACAAGTGGCTTCAAGCATTCCATTTGTGTTCATTATCTGTTTTGGATTTCTTTCTTCTCCTTTTTCTTTGTGTTTCTCACTTATGGATTTGGGAAAATTCAAAACAGTGCAAGTTTCCTCAACATAATTTCATTTATCTTGATAAAAATACAATTCCATTTCTTTTTTTGTTGTGATTAGTCTTTTTGAGTAAGCCACAACTATTGTGTTTCTATTATTTTTTCATCATCTTAATTATTACATAGCTTATTTTGGCCTTTTGGTTAAACGTCATCTTCCAACTACACAAAATATCTAAAAGGAGAAAGCTAAGGCATACTCCTACATTTGATACTTATAGTCTTTATAGCCCATAATGGTTCAAGTTCTTAAAAAGACACAAGAAAAGTAAAAAAGGCTCATGAATTGTTGTTGAATTCCACATGATTTTCAAGTTGGTGATAAGATTTGGTTAGACTTAGACAAACACCATTTTTAAGAGAAGATATATAGCAAGGTCACACCTCTTTTGTATGAGACTTATAATTTTTAGGAGGATAATAAAATATTTCAAATTATAAAAGATGAATAAACATATAAATATTGGTATCTATCAACCATCAAATTCCACCTTTAAAGTGCATTTACTAGTTGCAATGAAGGGAAAATTTTCTTTTGAAATATCTCTAGATAGTTAATACAAAAAAACCTAAGATATGGAGTTGAGTATGATAAAATGACTGAAGTAAATTAGTTGAGAAAAAAAAAATGAATATGTTTTACATTCAAATGAGTGAGTTGGGATTACACACCTTGAAATGTTGACTTTACCCAATGTTGCATTGTGATAGAGGCCTAATGTTTGAGTTTAGAGATTAGATTACTTATTGGAGACCCTAGATGACTTGAATTGAAAACTCTATGTGTGAGACATAAGCACACCAATGATCATATCTTTCCAATGGGTAATTCTATTTGAATCTTGTGATCTTGTCTAGAGTAAAACTTGATCTTGGATACTTGAAAATAGTGTTTGCTAGAAGCTATTTGATGTAAGAAAAACTTTGGCGGATCTAAGAATCACAATGGAGCAAGGTAAGCTAGTATTAAAGTTCAAGATGTTATTTTTAATTTAGACTTCCTTAAGCCTTAATTAAGTGTTATGCTTGGATTAAAAATAAAAGATAGGATGATCATGAAGGTGGATGTTAAATGCTAGTATAGACATAAGAGGTAGATATATAGGTCTTGTAAAACATGTTAGAGACATAAGTGCATATGTATCCTAATTTGAGTCCATGTGATGATATATCTCAAATGAACTGATGTATTCTCTAAATACTAAATTCAGTCCATTTTATAGTGTATGATTACAACCAACAATTATATTGTTAACATAGAATATTAGTGTTTCATATTACATTGTCCAATAGTTATAGTGATGCAAGTAGCTAGTTATCAAATCAAGGAGGCCTGCAAATCAAATGTTTCTGCTAGATATTGATGAGGATCTCCCATGAGATAAGGCATGAATAGCCAAAAAAATCTACATCAAAAGAAGATGTTGAAATCCTTTGTAGAAGTTTAATAGAAGCATAGATAAGGCGTGTAAAGGTTCTAAGGTGTGTGGAAGAGGAGGAGGCATCTGAAGGTAAAGGAAGAATCATGGCTTCTAAAGCACCTACTTGTTAAGGTGTGAATGATTTTGGGTATTTTTATATTCTACCAAACCTTAATTTACTTCAAGGCTGCAAACTAATGCGGGTCTCATTTCATTTCTAGTGGGCGTCATGCTTTTCTATGGGAGTGTGAATCGCTGGATTGCAAGAGAAATAATACTACAACTATATATATATATATATATATATATATATATATATATATATATATATATATATATATATATATATATATATGTAGTGCCCCTTCGTTCTCACTTGGGATTTGTAGGTATTCTTGCTAAGGAATATGAATAGGAAGATGGAACAAGAGCTTCTAATGGTACTTTTGTGGGTATGATGCACATTGTTTTGTTATTATTATGATGCAAAGATTTATTGGTTAGTTAAGTGATGCAGTAGCATGTTGTGAGGATAGGTGGAAAGGGCAACATCGTACCATTGAACGTATGTCCAGACATACGAGAATGAGATATGATTGCTAGAGTTCCTTTCCTAACCTAAGCTATTATGAATGTGTACTCTAATTTGTATGTTTGAGTGAACAGGTACAAGACATCAACTCCACCTGGATTCACAGGTCTAAGTGTGTCCATTTTCCCAACGGTAATGTTGATTGGGAGATAGTAACGAGGTTTTTCCTAGTCTAGCCACAAACCTAGTCACAGTGTGTCATCAATCTATGTTTGGTATGTTTGTTTGTCATATCTTTGTTTGCCTTGTCAATTGTTATTTATTTAAGCAAGGTTTATTTTATGAAATTAATGTTAGATTAATGTTCTTAATGATTCAGTGCCTATTTAATTAATTTTAAATAATTTTGTTAAAAGCTTTTTATTTTTATTTAATTAATTAAATTAATTTATTTGGTAAAATAATTTATTCCTTGTGATTAAATTTATTTTATTAAGTAAATAAATTAATTGATTAAATTTACTTATTAAGTGAATAGATTAAATATAGTTTAGATGCTATTATGTGAATTGGAATTTTAAATTTGCATAAAGTAAATGATATTAATTTTTGAATTTTTAAATTAATAAAATAGCATAAATTCTTTATAATTATCAAAAGAAAATATCTAAAAGTTAGTTAAAAGATATTTTGGAATAGCCATGTGGGTGAGTAAAAAATTTAATGCAAAACTCTTGTTGAAAAATTATTCTCAAGAGAATATTTGCAATAACTGTGAAAGGCAAGAAGCCACTTCACGGGAAGAGGAAGAAAGAGGAAATTGGCTGGGAAGTTGTTTTGGGGTTTTTGGTTAAAAATTGGAAGAAATTCTCGAGAATATTTTTGGCTCAATATTTTGCATCTTTCTGGAAGTGAAGATTTTGGAAAGGGCTTTGGAAATTGAACTCTGAAGGCGAAGCTTTGCTCCAACTTTCAATTCTTCAAGCTTCAGAAAAATAGGTTCCTTTGCTATTTATTTATTTATTTTGTTGATTTGAAAAGATTGTATGTACAAAAATTTAATATAGTAGAAGCTTTGTTAAATTGGTTAAATGGAAAGATTGTTTGAAGAAGAAAATTTGGTGAAAGCTTCTCTATAGAAAAATTTGATGAAAGCTTTTTTTGTAGAAAATTTGTTGATAGCCTCTGTGTGTAAAAATTTTCCATGAAGATTTTGTGCTTCTGTAGAAAACTTTATAGTGAAATCAGCGAGCCTCATAGAAAATTATTGTTAAACAATAGAAAATACAAAAGAAAACAATAGAGAAAATAGAAAACCTTTGTTAGTATATTTGAGAAAATTGAAATCCTCTCGTGGATTTCAGAAAATTAAAACTTCTGTAAATTGGTGAATCTTTCCTGTAGAAAATTTTTTATGAATAACTTCCTGTAGGAAAAATTGAAAAAAAAAGCAATAGAGAGAGTTACTAAATTAATCATAACTAAAAATTTACGAACTGGGTATGACTGATTTTTTTATATGTTTTAAAAGACTTGGTGGCGCACTTTCAGTAAAAATTTCAGAGAAATCCATATCCAAAATTGAAAGTTATTAAAGTCGCAACAGATTGATTTTATGTTTAATATTGTTTGAAAAATGTAAATTAATATATATATATATTGAAAAATTTGTATATAATTTTAGAATATTCAAATAATATATTTAAATATATTTTTAAATAGGTGTATACGCATGCACAATTTAGATATATTAATATGAAATATTTTATCAAAAAGAATTGATGTTTATTATTATGTGTGATTGAGTAAATTGAAGTTAAACAATTAGTTTTAGTTACCTTATTTTTATTGTAATGAAATTATAATTAAATTGATTAATTTCATGCAGTGCATTATTGCTTTAATTGGATTTAAAAAATCCTAATGTTAGATTATTATATTGCCTAAATTGTTTTAAGTTGTGTTTCCTCCTACTCACATTGTTTAATTGGGTTTGTAACTCTTCTAGATGTATTTTCCTTTGTGAGGGGGTTGTTATTTGTGATGGTTCAACATTTGAATTAACTTGGGTAGTTCATGAGGTTTTTATTCAGTTTGGACACTTGGTTCTATGAACGGGTTGTGTCGTCTATTGTATAAAGTTGGTATTTGATGTTGGTATATGTGCACCTTGTTTACCCATAGTTAGTGGAATTAGTTTCCTTATGTTGTTAATAGGGGAGTGGCTCTTTATGAGGGCCGACACACAAAGTGGTGCCTGGGTAACTCATGTGGAGTTAGTCTAATTAGTGAAAACTAAATCAATACATTAGGTAGTCTAAAAAATTTAACTGGTTAAATTATGCCTTGCTCATGGACTCAAGGGCTAGTTTAGACTTAGGTATGAGTCGAGAAGGCCTGGAATGGCAAGATCGTTATCTTGTCTCTATGAAAGATAATAGATTCTACATTAGAGTGCATGTGGGGTCGGGTTTCATAAGAGGTCACCAAGGTAACCCAAGATGGAGGTCGAAACCTAGAAAGATTCACCTGAGTAACCCATGCAACTTGGTGATGACACTCCACCTATAATAACAATATCCTTTGTGAATTTAAAATACTTGATCCTTCAGTTCTGGAAGCAATGTGATCATTATGTTGAGTATTATACTTGTTTAGTTTTATTTGAGAACTGCCTATGTCTCGAGCTTGTAGGTTATGTCTAGGGAACCTTTTTACTATCTCCTAGCACAAGGTGTGGGCCTACGGGTACCACTTGGTGGGGTGGAACGTGCACCTTACACCGTTGGGTCCCCAGATCTTGTACATGATGATGGGTACTTTTTGAGTGGATTTGTACTTTCTTTTATCTCTCATTTATATCAGTGAAAAACCTTATTTATGTATCACTTCTTAATTGTAATAGAGGAGAATTCTTGTAACTTATAATTATAATACTTCTATATGATCTACCTCATTTCGAAATGAGTATTGTAACTGTTAAATTAAATGTAATGTAAGAATGAATCATTATTGTATTTTATACCTTTTGTGATGTAAATTAATGTTATTGAATGTATGTTCTTAAATTTATGAAAGTTAATCACATGCTATGTTTAGTTACTTTTGTTATTTATGGGATTTGCATGTAGTGTGTTGTCGCGTGTCTTAGAGAATGTATACATTTATGATGTTCATGTTACATTTAATAATACACTTTAAAAAAAAAAAAAAATTATTACAATTTCGTAGTGATTACAACATTCCTTAAGGTTACGTGGCAGGGCATTACAATATATATATATATATATATATATATATTGTGAGGACTCCTCATATTAGCAGTTCATGGGTTTTCTAATTAAGGTCAAGACATTTACCAATATCTCATTTTGTGCTTCAGATAAGATGATCTATTGTTATTAGGATTCGACTGTGTAGTTTTATGAGTCAAACTCATTTATCCATGTTTCATGAGTGTTGTGTGGAGGAGAAAATCATTAATGAATAGGTGTTTGAGAGTTGTGTGTGGGAAGAACCGGTGCATAAATCAAGTAAATTTTAGAATCTATCGAATTGGAGTGGAGAAAACATGTAAGGTTAGGATGAAATACTTTTTCTAATTTACTTGATAGAACAACCACATATTAAAATTTCATTTCTACATTGGAAAAACCTCTATTGGTGCATTGAGTCTCATATCTATTTCTTTCACTTACCATTTTACAAGAAGTGACTTAAAAAACCCTTTGCTAGTTTGTTTATGCCTAGAGCATTGTTTTTTTAAGAAATAAGTGTTTGAAGTTGTTATAAAAAATTGAGACTTATAAGCAAAAGGATGTAACTAAGGCATCAAGAAAAGATGCTAAGCAACTACATAACTCTATTGATCAAAGGAAAATGAAGATGTTGATGTAAGTTGCTAGTTTGGAGTCTATTTTATAGAGACTTAATTTTGGGTTGAAATTATTGTACAAAGGCATCCCCCATGAGATAACGACTTTCTGGTATAGATTACCTAAAGTGATCTTGAGAGCTACTCACTATTCCACATTTGTTGACATGTGGCACAAATGTGGCTTGTTGAAATGTCAAGAATGTACGCTTCCTTTCAGGGAGATTCAGAATTGTAACAACTTTTTTATTTTTAGGTATATTGGAACTCCCAATGAAGATGTATGTCCAAGAGTGACTAAGTTGAGAGACTAACATGCTTATCCTTAACATAAGCATCAACACTTAAGCCTCATTGTTTCAGACTTGGAACTAAGTGTTGTGGATGAAGATCTACCAGATGATGCTTTGGTTGATAATTATTGTTTAGAAGATATTGAGATTGGATTCTTACTTTGAGCCATCACATTAGAGGTTGGCGACACCGAAGGATAGAGGAATTTCCATCATATCAAGTTAGCTTCTCACTTTGAGATGGTGCTTTGCATGAGAAATATTTTTTGCTTTCTTTCTTACTTTCCTTATTGATGTTGATGGATTTCAAGAATACATATAGTGTGAAGTTTGATTTTGGGAGACAACTAAGGGATTTGTTGTTGAACTCAATATGGATTGTTTTCCAACAAGTTTACAAGACTATGATTGGGAATTATACCCTTTTGAGGGTCATTAGACAACTTGATGGAGCTTTGTCATAGCTCAATATGGATTTTTATCGAATAATTCAAGAATTAGCAATTTGGGAGTTTGAGAAAATGGTAGTCCAAGAACTTCAAAATTCAGCTCGAAGCAACACCCTTCTGAGGGTTATGAAACAACTTAATAGAGTTCCACTTGATTCACGATTTGTTCCTTCAAAGAAAGATCTTCTCATGAATTTGTATTTACATTGTTCAATGATTATGGCGATGCATGTAGCTAGTTATTTAGTTACATGTATATTAGATATACCAATTGGTTTCTCTTGTATAAATATTGTCTATGTTCATCAAATAATTATCAATCAAGTATTCACCTTCATATATTATATTTTTTTTCATTTAAGGGGTAAACACTTTTGAACCAGAGCTATGAACCAGAATACAACCACTCAACAATACCACTCCAATGGGGTTTGAACCTTGGTGGCAAGAACAACAATGGCACCGTTAACCATCTCACCATGTCAATATCGGCCACCTTCATATATTATAATTATCAATCATAAAATACAATTTCTTTTTAGTAAAGTGAACAAGATCACATTAATAATATTATCTAACTGAAGACAAAATTCTAAATAATATAACATAATAATTATTATTTAATGATAATAAGTTTCCACAATCCATATCATAAATATGTATATAGCTTCTGGATTTGATTGTGTTCAGAGTTTTTGCATCAACGTTTCAGATCACACTATCTGATCCATCATCAGGATGAAAGAGAGCAAGAGGAGAAGAAATGGATAATTGCAGACTTAGACAAGATAACAAGCAGGGAGGAGGGGGGGAGGTTACACACAAAATGAGGACAAGAAAAGAGATAAGAAAGGAAATAAACAACAAATAGAATAATGAAAAAGAAAACCTCACTCGAAAAAAGAAGGAAAAATAATAAATGAAAAATCAAAACCTCAAACTTGAAGAAAAAATAAAACAAATTTAAAATAAAGAAAGAAAGAAAAGAGAAACAAGAGAAGAAAGAAAAAAAGAAACAACCACCTGGAATACACCTACACACACCTACACATAAAATAATAAAAATAAAGGGACCTCAAAACTTGAAGAGAAAACAAAAAACAAAAAACAAAAAGATACAACTAAAAATGAAAAAAAATGCAAAGAAATGAAGAAAAAATAAAATGAAAAGAAGAAAAGAAGAGACTAAATACAATGAATAAATAAATAGGAGAAGAAAAACAATAAAGAGGACAAAAGAAGATATATATATGCAAGCAAAAACATTAAAAAGAAAATAAAAGAGGATAAGAGAGACAATGAATAAAACTAAGAATACAAATAAAAGAAGATAAAGAAAATAAGAATAGGTAAAAGACAATATAAAGACAAAGGAAAAATTGTCTAGAAAGAAATAAAAGAAGAGAAAAACAACTCAATAAATCTAAAAACAAAAGAAAAACCACACTAAAAAGAATGAATATATATATATATATATATATATGAAAAAAAATAGAAAGGGGATATGAAAGAACAAAAGAATGAAAAAATAAGAACAAAAAAGAATAAAAGAAAGGATAAATTCAAATATAAAAAATTAACAAAGATAAAATATAAATAGATAAAAGACCAAATAAAGATAAAGGAAAAAATGTCAAGAAAGAAATAGAAGAAAAATAATGTAACTAAATAAATCAAAAAACAAAAGAAAAACCAAACATAAAAGAATATATATATATATTTATAGAAAAATGAAAGATGAAAAAAATAAAAGAAGAAAAAAGAAAAAATAAATTTATATATATATAATATAAAAGTGAAAAAAATATAAAAAAAATATAGAAAATAAAGACAGAAATTAAAAAGATATAAAAAATATCTAAAAACAAAGGAAATAAAAGAAAAACCTATAGAATATATAGAATATATATATATATATAAGAAAATGAAACTAAAGAAAGAGCACAATGGAAAAACAAAAAATGAAAACAAGGATAGGGAAAAAAAACCTAAGAACAAAAGAACAACACCAGTACTTTGGAAAGATCAAGGAAAAAGAAACAGAAAGGAACATGACTAGAGGAGGAAGAATGAAAGGAGGCAACCAACCACCCAAGGGGAAGAAAGGCCCGAAAGGGAGGAGGAAGAGAAAGAACGAGAACGGGGAAGGACAAAGAAAGAGAGGGGGGGGGAAGGAAGAGGCCCCGAAAAAGCTAGGAACGGACCTGGTTGCGAAGGTTAGAAAGCAAGGGTTGTCAGGCAATACTAGTTCACTCCAACCTTCATCACAGTTGAGGTTAGAGGGGCGGTTGCTAATGTGAATGTTTTCCTTGAGCTTTCGTTTGAAAAAATTATCTTCTTGGCACAAGATCTGAGTGTTCTCCAAGCATATGTGGTGCTTTGTAGTTCCCCTCTGTTTTGCCTTCCTTGACATTCGAGTAAGTCGTTTATTTGGGAGGTCATGTTGATTCGTGACTATGTTTGTTTAATTTGATTTTGATATATTGTGATAAAACTAATGTTTTGACTAGCCTTGATTAATCAATTTAATTAAATAAGAATTGATTGCAAGAGAGCTTAAATTAATTTTGGAATTAAAACAATAATTAAATAGTAGTGGTTGTGAAAAGATGCTATATGCATTTTGATTATGAATCATTAAATCAATCGGTGAGATTAAATGTTTAATGAAAAAGAAATAAATATAAATAAATTTAAATTTAAATAAAATAGAACTACAATGGAGTGTGTTAATAAATAAATAGTAAAAAGCAATATTAAAGATGAAAAGAGTTTCATGCAAGAGCATGCACAACTCTGAACTGCTAGTTGAAAAAGAAACCGGACGTAATTGGAGATTTTTGTGTTTTACTAGATTTTTGGATTTGGAAGATAAGAGGGCTTTTCTTTTGGTTATCAAGAGGAGATTTTTTCAGTTTTCAGAGACAGAGAGCTCGGGGTTTTTTTTTTAAAGAAGTGGCGGTTGCTGTCGAAAAGGGGATCTCGGCCTTGGTCTTCACCTCAGCCAGCGTTGGATTCAACATATATATATATTCCACCTCGGTGGTGAGCATCCACAAAAATATACAAGTATGTTTTAGTTTGTTTACGCAGTTGTTATCTACTATTGGTATATACATTATTATCATTTCAGCTATTGCAAAATCAAATTTGTCTCGTGCGTATAAGTAAATGAGTCTGTGCCCACTATGGCTCCTTACCTCCCTTTGAAAGTCGATGGTGTTGCTGTTTAGGGTGTGTTTCTGCCTTGGGGCTTCATGTTTAATGCTTATTTTGGTAGTTTCCATTACTAGAATTTAGTCCATGGTAGTCGAAATTCCCCATTATGCCTCTTACACCAAGCCGATTTCTCCAGCTCTGCATATGTCTTTCATGTTTGAGGGTGCGACTTGTATTCTTTATTTGAAGGGCGTATTTTTATTAGTTTTCAGTCCGGTCACATAGAATTTTCTAACTCCTTCACCTTCCATTGAATCTCCTTACTATTCGCCCTTTTGTAAACCTGATATTTGGATTATTATTGTTGGCTACCTTCGAATGTTGGCTTCTAATGGCTTTCCCTTGTAAGCTGGTCGACGTTTTGACTTAGTTGTATAAACTCTGAGGTTTCTGTCTATCAATTTTGGGGAAAAGCGTCTGATTTCGTTTAATTGCATAAAATCTTACACCATTGATCTTTGATCTGATCACCACAGCATTCGGCTTGCAGCCTTTTGGATATTCTCTTATCATCGACACAAAGCATATAAATTTTCATATTAAATCGATGATTAGGGGAGTTCTTTTACTATGGTTCGTTGTTTTCCTTCTTAAACCTCCGCTATGCGCTCAGGAAAGCATCTCTTTCTAGTTATTTTCTTTGGTCGCTGCTCTCTCTTGGAAGCCTGCCCAAGCTTTAGTATTGCTTTGAATTTTCGTATTAGAATGCATTACGGTCTGCAAGTTCCTTGAGGAATGAAATATATAAAGTTTGGCATATTGCGATATAATTTCCATATGCCTTTGCGGGATCCAATGTGATCATATAAATGGTATTTAAATTTTCTCCTCTAGGCGCCTCACCTCTGTCCTTCCTTTGCTGTGAGAATTTCCTTCCTTGCGCCCTCTCTATCTTCTCCATTCTCTCATGATAACCTCAATTTTGAAATACTCACCTAGCCCAAGATAACCGATAGCAATCGTGACTGGTTAGGGACTGAAATGAGGACATGTTCAGCGCACCTGACAACTGCCAGATCTCAGTTTGGAATTCGTTTTGCTCGGTATTCGCCATTCGAGTCTCTTTGGTGGCGTCCTGCTTTTCTTAGAAGTCGGCTGCCATCAAATCATGAATGTGGTCATCTTTTGGGTTAGCGTCGGAGTGTAGTAAGTCTAGGAATGATTTATTCAGCTTAAGATTTCATATATTGCTGCCTTCATATCAGTTGGTAGTCTTATGCTGTTGCCTGCCGTATTCAATGAATCTTCAGTGGAGAAAGTCGATCTGATTTCAGTTTGATTCATTTAGCATCACCAAATCTTCAGTGGGGAAAGTCGATCTGATTTCAGTTTGATTCATTTAGCATCACCAATATTCTCCGTAAGAACATTGCCGCTGTTTAAATGGTGGAGATGATTTACATCTCTAGAACAATTTCTCTTGCATTCAACTGCTGCGCTTCCTTTAAGATTCGCTGCCTGGCTTTTTGTGCTTTGATTTTGTTCGTTAACTTTACCCTATTATTTGCAGTTCATAATACTCTTATATTATAGTAAATTACGTTATAGGCTGCACTTTTGGTATATGAATTTATAAATGGACGTTAGATTATATTTGATATATTTTTAGTTAATAAATAAATGTATATGTATATATTATAACCTAGAAAAATAAGAAGATGGTTCGAATAAGAATTCTAATTGGATTGTAAGGTGGTTAAGTAATCTAGTTAGGAGGATAGTTGAACATGTAGAAAAGCAAATGAGTATTAAATTAAAGGAAGAAGGTGTATGTATTCAATTGGGAATGAATGACAAATGATAATCTAAATTGGTTATATCTAATTGTTTATAAAAATTAAGTAAATAATACCATTTATCTAGAGGAAGTTATACTTATTGAAATCTTTACTAATAATTGTTGCTTGACAAACTACTGAACGGAGTAACTTCTTATTGCAAAGGTTGTAATCTTTGGCACTATCTTATGAACGTTGTGGATTGTATTTGATTAGCAAAGGTATGATATTGGGAAAGTACAAATGTTATTCTATGTGTTATATGAGTACTCCAAAATAATTGACTAGGTCATTCTTTTATATGATTGAATTTATTATTATATTGCATATTGTGTTGAATGTGGAGTGTGAGTGAACTTGGTTATTGTTCAAGTGGATGTGATGATCATTTATGAAGTTGTTCTCATTTGCTTGGTTATTGAGTTGGCTTAAAATAGTGTACTTCATGGTTGTAATGTTGAATTAGTTCCTTGTGGGAATTTATGTGAGCGATTTTGGAATCTTAAGTTGTTTTTTCTCATTGTTCTAATTTTGATATTGGGTTGAATTAAGTAACATGAATTGTGGAAAAAGAAAAAGAAAGTCTCCCTTGGATGCAATGTTGGTATTGTAGTTGTTTGATTTGCGGATGGTTTTGATGGATCTCTCTTGACATGGCCTCCTCTTGAGTTGATTTTGTTTTGAGGAGATTTTATATGTCAAAGTTTTATGTTGGAACCTTGTTGCTTCGTTTTACCCCCGTTTGTGGGTTTTCAGTAGTCGTTCTTCTTGGGCTTCCAGAGGAGGGGAAAGAATATGTTGCTTCATAATTGATTCACATTTTGGCTTTGTGAATGGTTTCTCTTATGCTCATTTTGATTTAGGTGGGTTAAGCCTTGCACTAGAAAAGTGGTTTTCTTTACTATGAAGTTTTAGCATGAGATGGTGCATGCCTCACGTGGTAAATGATATTTTGTTTGATTTTGGTATCTTGTGCAAGTTGGCTTCCCATTTGTGGTTTTGAGTTTTTGTTGCTGGTAAGGGGGAGTGGCTCTCAATGGGGGTTTTGCGCCCAAAGTGTTGGTCCAAGGTAACCCTTGAGAGTTTAATCAAGTGATAACTTAATTATTTAATTAGGGGGTTGAGTAGTATCTCACATTAATTCTGATAATGTAGCTTGCTCGTTTAGGCTTGGGATGAGTGGGAAGGTCTGGAATGGCAAGATGAACTCACCTTTCCTCTGCATAGTAATTTTGGCAAGGTATGTTGATCCCGCATAGCGACATGGAGGTCCGGTGAGCGGTAGAGGTGGCCAAGGTGATCCAATAGCCTAGGAAGGTTACACTAGGGTAACCCATAGCACCTATGCGATGTCACTCCATCCTTTAGCAACTGTGTTTATCTATTTTTTCCCTTGATGCCTTTGTTCCTTTGGAAGCGGATGTTGTCTTGTTTTGTGGGTTCTCTTGTCGTGGAGTCATGTTTTCATTGTTCTTCTGACTTTTTTGGTTGAGGATCCTTCTTGTCTTCTTCTAGCATGGGGGGTGGGCCTTCAAGTCCATGTGGTCGAGTGGAACGTGCTATGCACCCCATTGGGTCCCCAACCATTGATTGAGAAGTGTAAGATTGTACCTTTGCAACGACTCCTGAGTTATACCAGAGTGGATCCAGCTTGCAACTTTGTATTCATACATTACAAATGTATTATTCCATGTTATTGTACTCTTCCCATACATGTTGGGAAGCAATGTTGTATTGATGTAAACCTTGAGCAATGTATCTTCATGTTATTAATGTATTGTCCATACATGTTCATGTTATTATCATATGGTTATTGGTGTATGTCTATCTTTCATGTAATGTAAAGATGTTGATATGAAAAGTAATGCAGTTATGTAACCCCAAGGGACTTTGTTATATGTTGTACATGTAAAGTTGCATTTCATGTGATGTATGTTGTTGCATGTTAGTTACTTTAAAAAGAAAAATTGTGCCATAAATGTTAGATATGTTAGTTTCCTTTGGGGTTGTGTGGTAGGGCATTAAATGCTTCGTTGAAGAAGAATGATTTCCAATTGTCGATTTGACAACACGATCATGTGTGATGTTCGCATTGTGCTCCTTACTTCTTGTGCCAAAAGAATGACCCGTTTCACCTATATATGAGATGCCACAAGAACAAACTACCTTGTAGACCTCACACTCAAGTAATATGTCTCTCGAGTCCTTGAGAGAGGGGAGACAGTGTTTCACGGATGAGAAAGGTTTGAAAGCACAATGAATCCCTTTCTTTGAAAGTATCTTGGAGATTTTTTGGGAAATGGCTTCAATATAAGGAAGAGAAGCACTAGGGAGGAAATCAGGCTTGGAGGTTGGGGAGTTGGAGTGGAACCTCTCCCTAGCATGGCTAAAGGCTCTAGAGATCTGCCTGTTTTTGTAGCCATTTAGGATGAAGACTTTACGAAGATGGGCTAACTCTTGGTCCAAGTAATCTTCATCACAAATGCAAAACGCCCTCAAGGCGAGGGTTTTGAGGATACCACTTTTTTGACAAGGGTGGTGATGAGAAGACAAGTGGAGATAGAGGTCGATGTGGGTAGCCTTGCGAAAAACCTAACGACCTAGGTAGCCATCAGGTTTTCTAACGAGCAAGATATCGAGGAAAGGGAGTTGGCCATTAGATTCATTCTCCTTAGTAAAGGAGATGTAATGGGCCAAGCTATTGAGGTGGGCATGAAATTTTTTCAACTGGTTGAGCCCATGTGACCAACACACATTGGTGTCATCCACATAGCGCTTCCACCATTTTGGCTAGAGTGTTAGTATTGTCTAACAACCCTTGCTTTCTAACCTTCACAACCAGGTTCGTTCCTAGCTTTTTCAGGCCCCCTTCCTTCCCCCCTCTCTTTCTTTGTCCTTCTCCCTTCTCATCATTTCTCTTCCTCCTCCCTTTCAGGCCTTTCTTCCCCACAAGTGGTTGGTTGCCTCCTTTTGTTCTTCCTCCTCTTCCTCCTCTCGTTATGCTCCTCTCTGTTTCTTTTTCCTTGATCTTTCCATGGTACTTGTGTTGTTATTTTTTTTCATAGGTTTTTTCCCTGTCTTTGTTTTCATTTTTTGTTTTTCCATCTCTTTCTTTAGTTTCTTTTTCTTATATATATATATATTTATATTCTATAGGTTTTTATTTATTTCCTTTGCTTAAACTAGATATTTTTTATATTTTAAGTATCCTTCTTTCAGTTCTTATTTTTTCCATTCTACTACTTTTTTTATTTGGCTTTTTTCTTTACTTTCATTATTTCATGTTCTTTTATTTATATTCGTTGGCTTATTCATTTTTTCTCATCTTTCTTTTATTTATATTTTTTAGGGTGGTATTCATATATATATATATTTTTTTTTCTTCTTCTTTTATGTTTGGTTTTTCTTTTCTTTTTTGATTTATTTAGTTACAATATTTTTCTTCTATTTCTTTCTTGAAATTTTTTCTTTTATCTTTATTTGATCTTTTATCTATTTATATTTTCTTTTAACTTTGTTAATTTTTTATACTTGAATTTATCCTTTCTTTTATTCTTTTATATTTTTGAAGTTTTTAAAAATAATTTAATACATACCCTTGTGAAACTAACTTTATTAAAACTATGGCCTAACAAAAATAAAAAAATAAACAATAGAAAATATTACGTATTGACTCACTAGAACTTTCTCGAATAATCAATAGCATAATTTTCTGTAGGAATAAGTCTTCGCGTGCTATAAACCCCTTGTGAGTGTGGCCCATAGAATTTTGTTTGGTCTTGTAGACGGAATTAAATTCGTTTGACTGCAGGCCTTCTAAAGAAAATGCTTTCCTATTGTCATATTTCCCTTCAATAAAAATTATTATTCGCCAGTTTGCCTCCTGAATGCATCCTAGGTGATCTTACTCTGACCCAGCCGAGGAGGTCAATTAATGATCATACAACACTAAACATAATAAATGTACCGTAGGTTTGTAGAGTCTTAATAACTTTCTGCACTGAGCCCATAACAAGTTTAAACAGAATTTATGCCATGGGTTTTTGGGGGTTGAGCCTAGCAGGAGCTGGATTCATTAGCATTGGGATATGGCATGCCTTCTCAACAGCCAAGATCTATCTCACAGAATCACGTTCATCGCTTCAGACATCCACAATCTACAGGAAAAGACCTTTTTATACTGCAGAGCTCGCATTCATAGCCGCCCTTGCAAGTTTATTCATTGTCAATGGAGTCACAACTACAATCCACGGACTTGAAAATGGAGATCATCTTGGACTTGCAATACAACTGGAAAAATCAGGTGTGGCATCGATTTTCTTACTGTATTCAATTGTCTCTATCGTTTCCGAGTGCACCCAATTGCTTCCTTTGCCTTGGGAGGCCTGTAATTTGATTGCTCTTTTGGCATTTGGTGAGGAATTCCTCGTTTTTTACCTTCAAAAAGAGGGCTCAACAGGACTTGAAAATAGGTATTACAGTTTAATTTTGTTGCCCATTTGTGTATGTATTTTATGTAAGGCCCTGGAGATCCCATACCCAAGTTCTGTTTTGCCTCCTCTAGGCTTCAGTATGGGGTTAATTCTTCAGGGGACTTGGTTTATTCAGATGGGCATTTCATTTTTCACTGGATGGATTGTTCATGGATGCAAAATATCTGAAAAGGTTGGAGGAGACTACACTATCCACTGTAACAGTCATGCTAATGGTCACAGAGGCATGGCCATTGCAACCCTTCAATTCAACTGTCATCTGGCCCTACTGTTGATCTGTCTGCTTCCTGCCTATTCATATCTCAGTACAAAGTATGTGAAATCTGATGCTATGAATTACAAACCGTTGAATGAACAGTCAGAAGAATTGCAAGATTTGGGTGTTTCGAATGTTGAAATTGGATCCCAGTTTGCATTGGATTCTGATGACGACGCAACCGATGAAGCTCCGCTGCGTAATCATAAAACCATGTCTGAGATTAATGGTATTAATCGAGTTTCAGTTTGAAATTCTATGAGCTTTAGTTTAGGCTGGAAATGGTATTCTCCTCACCTTTTTCAGTATTATTCCCTTAGTTGGTGTAAGCGTGGATATGGAGCAGCTGACATGTTGTGCACATAACTTTAAGTTAGTTCGGGTCACTTGTAGGGATTTATCAATTAGGTTCAGGATCATGCTGATTTTGAAAGGCTATGGAGTTGTTACTGCCAATTATTGACCTCTACAATTATTTCTGTGGTTTCTAAACTCTTGAGAGATTTATTGAAACAGCTTAATAGAAGATCTTGGGTCTCTAGTGCAGTTGCTTGTTAGGGCCATTCACAAGGAGTATGTTTGTAAATATGATCTGCATATCCCTCTGGGATACTGGGTACTTTATTAACAATGCTTTTATGCTTTTTAATATTTTACTGGTCACAAGACCCTCAAGTTTTTATTTTTTATGCACTATTCATTACATTGAGAAGATTGTTTATCTGCATACCCTTAAATCGCTGAATGCTTACCTTCCCCAATAGATTGGGAAGAGGATTGAAATACTTTTTGTTGTCACACTCACAGTTTGTGCAACTGCCATTTCAGACTGAGACACATATTGGTAAGTTTAGTATATACAACAATAATTGTATTGCTTACATTTCGTTATCATTACTCTTTTACTATAGGATTTATATAAGATTTTCTCTATGGCATATATAGTAGAGCAAAGCTCTAAATTGTTAATATTTTAGATTGCCAATTTAAGCTTGAGATGGCTGCTTTTTTTGTGCATGGAATCTTAAGTTGACATGTTCAGTCACTTACAGTGACACTGTCAAGAGAATTGATTTTGTTTTGAATTTGGTTGTATCAAGTAGCAAATCACCAGTTTTGAAAAAGAAGTATTCAAATGCATTTTAGCCATGAAAGTGTTTAAGCAACTACTTATATCATGATTGTTGAATTACATAGTAAACTATTGCAGCAATAAATGAAGTGTACAAATTTTAGTGTGTTCATGTATTAACTGCTATAATGGAAATGCAGAAAGCATATAAAATCAGCAAATTATAAATGTACAACACATAACACCATATTTAGGTGGAGAAACCCTTTTGAAGAAAACACTCCACCAGAAACTAGGGCCACAAATCTGTATTAATCTTCAATGAACAATCACATGGATAGAACAAACTTCCTCTTGTGAATTTGACAACATTCCAACAGCACCTGTGTACTTGTAAATAAGCTCATTTTTTTTTATTTCATGCCTCCAATTTATAGAAGAATGGAAGAGAAAAACCACAATTGGTTTCCCAAAATGATCTACCAAAACCATGGTTTAATGCAAAAACCCACACACCACATGAAGAACATCTTCTGAGAATAGAAAAAAGCAATAATAACATCTTTGAATAATTGTCTTCACATGGGCACAACTCCCAAAAAGGGTGTCCTAATTCCTCCACCAACATGCATGAGACCCACCCGATAAATGCAAGATGCTCCATAACTCCCTACTAGCGCCTAGGATTGGGAAAGTGCCATAAAATACATAAATTACCTGAAATCATTTTGTAACTGCCACTATTATGCTCCACATCCTTCATGAATGCCACTACAACTAATATTTGAAGTCAAGCGAGAGTAATAAAATAATCTCTCAACAACATGAATGTCCAAATATCCATTCCAAGATTATTGGAGATGCAACATTAATACATTAGAATTGCAATTAAATATAACACATTAAAAATCCACAATTTCTCTTATCAACATTCCTCTCTTAATTTGAAATACACTTTGAATGAAATTCAATTAATAGAAACAAATATTGGGCTGCACTTCATTTTTATATCACATGCAACTTTATTGGTATAAGAAAATAAAATCACAATGCTGTACTTTCACTTTCTATACTATATGATTCCAAAATATTCCCTATATCATATGGTGTAGGCTCTATTAATAAGTTTGAATTACATGAAAAAGAAGCGACCATACAGTATTATGAAGTGTATGATAATTGTATGAAATTTCAGGTAAAATAAAAACCTCGGTGTATGGGGATAACCACATCACATAATGGGAGATGCTTTTTCTAGTTGTCAAGTATCATGATATTTACATACTAATTTACTCGCTTCCTTCATAGCGAGAATATGAATGTGGTGATTATGCCATTTCCATTAGGATTTTGGCTTCCTATGTAGATATTTTTTTCCTTCATCAGCTCCCCCCTGTTGATCATGTTTTGTTTTGCACTTTCTATGTGGCTTCCCAATCCTCCTCTCCTATAGTTTTCCAATAGCCATCACACTATAATCCGCTTTGGTGTTCGATATGCAATCGATGACATTTCTTGTCTTTCCCAACTCATGACCAGATACCGTTCTACTTCTTTCTCTAGCTCTGTGATCAATTATGTTTTTTTTCTCCCATATCCTTTGGAAGGCTGCCCTTAACTCTTTTCTCCAAAGGATTCACCATTTTACTTCACCTTGCCCTCACAATTCCTCCACTATGGACTTAGGTAATGGTGGTGAGTGTAAATATACGAATCAGAAGCTTTATTTTTCTCTAGTTCATTACCCTCTTTCCCTATCTTCTCAGCATAGAGATTAATGCAGTCTCATCTGAAAGAAGAAACACATGTTTCTTGTATTATAGTGGCACGATCTCCTAGATGCCCTCTGTTGTTCCTCAAAAACCTTTTTGTGTGCCCTCCTCCAGAAGACAACCCCTACTTCAGACATTGACCACTAGGCCTGGAATTCCTGTGCTATTTCTCTCTATGATTTTCCAAATCAACCTATCAACAGATTCTACATTCCTACCCCTTGTTCTTTCCTGCTTATGCCAAGGGAGCTATATAAAATTTTGTATCGGCAAAGCAACAGACTGTAAGGGACTTCATATTAAATTCCTCAAGTATGATGTGGATTCACTTGCCTTTTCTATGGTAGAACCATTTTGTGTGGTTGTTTGCTCAGGATTCCTCTCTTTCTTTAATTTAATTCAATTCGTTTGATTATAGGACTATTATCATTGGACATAAATTTACCAAATTTTATGCAGTGTGTGAAACATGAATCTTTATGAGCATTTGAAGTGTGGCATGCAGAGGAGAGAATAAAGCAACAGACTGGCCTTAGTGGCCTTAGGAGAGACTTAAAGGCTATTGATCAACTTTCACATGTTGGGATATCATTGAGGAGGCTTATTAGTATATTTCAATATATTTTGCTGGTTTGTAGACTTTAGGAAGGCCTCTGATTATGTGCAGAGACACGCTTTTCTAGAACCTTTGTGATGTTGGTATTTTGATTCTTTCGTTATGGTCATCATGATGTTCTATGAGTAGTTGTTGGTCATTTCTGAACTCTTCCTACTCTCTTTGACTTTGTCAACAGTATCATTAGAGTCAAGTATTGGTGTCCTCTCTTCATGACTTCTTTGGTACTTATATTAATGTGCTTGAGGACTTTATCTAGCAGTATACTTATGTTTAAAATGTTTGTATTTTATACAATGTTTTGATTGTTATACTACTCTTTGGGGATGATGTCCTCTCCCACTTTGCAGACAATTTAACACCTTTGCTTATGTGAGCTTTGGAAGCCTTTGGTGAAAATGGTCTTCACTACATCCTGTGGAGCTCTTTCCAAGTTTTGGTTTTCCTATAATAGTGTTCCTTTAAACTTTATACTTGGGAGTACAGTTTATTTTTTAGTTTGAACTCTTATCTCTTAGTCATGTTTTTGCAAGGGACATGCATTACTTTTTGTCATCGAGTACCATTTTTTTCAGATACATTTCTAAGATGTTCATTTGTACCTCTTTGTTCTAGTCAAAAGGCCTATAGTTCTTTATGGGCTGGAGGTTTGTGGTTCGGCATTTTGCAACTTGTCTTGTATTGAGAGGGTCCAAACTCTCATGCTCTATTATATGATTCACTACAAAAGGATTGGTACTCCATCCATCGTCCAATCAGAGTTTTCTTTGGAAGCTTTTGGTGAAAATGGTCTTCAACACATCCAGTGGTTCTCTTTCCAAGTTGTAGTTTTCCTACAACTATGTTCTTTTAAACTTATACTTGGGAGTACAGCTTATTCAACTATCTTATGCATTACTTTTTGACATTTTTTCTTGGACTACCAGTAATTTCACATACATTTCTAAGATACTCCTTTTTATTGTAGTCATAAGGCATATAGTTCTTTTTATGAGTTGGAGGTTTGTGTCTTGGCATCTTCTAACTTGGCTTGTATTGAGAGGGTCCAAACACTCATGCTCTATTGTATAATTTGCTACAAAGGGATCATTCCATCAATCATCCAATCAGAATTCACCTCCCAGTCTCTTCCAATTGAGATTATTTTTTTTTATCAATTTGGGTGATTTTGCCTCAATTTGCAAGAGATGTCACCATTTGGCACTTTATTCTTTAGAGACGACTGACTTTTTGGGCTGAATTGGTTGTCTACGCTGTTGATCTCTCCAAATGAGTTTGCTCTTTACTCAATTAGTATGTCTTTTCAGTGTGCTCCTCCTTTTGAGATTCCTTATATACACTCGTCGCCTTCTTTCCTTAAAGGAGGTCATCACAGAGTTGTAACTAGTCAAAAATGACATTCATTGACAATTTATTTAGGTTACTAGAACTTTTCCTTACTGTCTACATAACCCAAGTTGGATTTCTATATAGAACATTTCTTACAGATTGTAGATGACATCATTATTGACTATCTCAGGTGTTATTGGTCATATGAGTCTTCCTCTTGGCCAAATGAAAGTGGGTTCCCCCAACCATGCATTGAGATTGACTAGAATATCTAGAGGCTTATGGGATTTGCCTTCTTTGCTACCTCAAGGAGGTTGTGTTTGAGGAACATTTCATTTTTAGGGCTTCCATCTACTTTTAAAGTTTCAAATTATGGCAAGCAGATTCTGTGCTCAAAAAATTTAGTCCTAAAACTAGGTACTTTAAAACTCAAATACTCCAACAAAAAGCAATATTCTTACTATGCTAATTGACAAAAACACTTTGCTGAAATGTGAACAGTGAATGCACAGTATTTAACTCTCAAAACCTGCGACTGTCTTCTCATTAAATCTGAAAAGAAATACGCTGCACTGGAACAAAATTTTAGAAAAGAGACTCTATATGCATCATGACTAAAATTAGAATATACGCCCTTTAAATAGACAAGTGCACTATGAATCTAAGTAAGAAAAACTAGAGTTGGTGTCAAGTAAAGCCCAAGTTAAACTTACAAACTCACTTATGCCTTACTCTTTATTACAGGGACTATTGTTTTGATCTCTTTTCCAGTAGAAGCTAAAACATTTACAGCTTTCAAGAAATATGTTCTAATTATTCAATTTTTTTCCTTTTGTTTTACTTTTTTTGTGTGATTCATTGATCCTTTCCTGCCGACCAGAAAATATTTTAAAAGCAAATCTTTCTGGGTTTTGGTACGCATTTTATTCCATTTTGTTGTTGCGTGTTAATTTTTATGGTTGGGCTTAAAGGCATGGGGAGTTACTATTCAGTATGGGGCTAAGAAGCTCTTATAGCATTCTAGCTGAGGGTTGAGCAGTTTAGGCCTGAAGTTGGATGTGAGAACTAGCTTTTATGACCTTCAAGTTGTATTGCTTCATATTAAGTGCATTCATCAATTAGGGTTTGCCAATATTTATGCAGTTTTTTTGTATTAATGTGTAGTTTGTGAGACTACCTCTGCTTTAGATATCAAGCGTAAAATAGGTTAATCACCACAATTTTTTTGTTTCGAATATGTCTAGATAATATGCCATCATTGATTGTAATTTTATTGGTTTGTGATTATTATTAAAACCATCTTCATGTTTGAAGAATGAGTGCAACGAATGAAGGGTACACATGGAAACTACACATCTGATGGCTTGAAAGAGATGCTTCACAATGTTGTTTCAATAACATAGTGGATATTGAGAGTAAAAAGATAGTGCTTCTTTTTTTCTATTTTTGTAATGAATATAGATTTATTTTGGTTGTACTGCTTAATCATTATGTACAGTTTGAATTCTGCATTGTTTTTTGCATATTTCAATTTTAGATTGCATGCATGCCTGCTTCTGAAGTTCATTTAACTTTTGTTCTCACTTAATGGCATTTGTGAGGAAGTGTACCATGTATTGATAAATAACCTCACATTTTGTGATGCTGCATTCTTTATATTTTTGCAGTGTTTCTCTGAGTTATGATAGTTTGCATAAAATATACAAACTTAAATACAGAACTGAGAACACACTACACAGTTAACTGATAATTGATCAATGATAAATTACAACAATTTAACAATGTCAATTGTCAAACCATAAATGTTATCACTTGAATTTCATAATAGTTGAAAATTGGAATCCATTACAAACGAGCTTAAAGGTAAAGGAGTCTACAGGTGACGAGCCACCATGTTGAAATAGAAATAAAGAGACATCAAAATTAGTTGTAGTAAACAGGACCCCTTCACAATCCTTAAATCATTCATTGTAGGTTTCTATATTTGTTCTTAACAAACAGTCAAGGAAAATACAAAACCAACAACACAGTTACCACGCTCGCCTGGGTAGAGGATAAACTACCACAATGTTGCCCCATAGAGATCAGGAGCCTAAGGAAGAGAAAAAAAAGTACAGTATAATTGCCTTGATATAGATATCACAGATATATAAAGGATTTCAGGCAAGGCATATGGGACAGTTATCTAATATTGATGCAGCTTTGTTGTATGATCACACTTTGTGAGATGCATGCCACACAGTGGAAGTTTAAGATTAATAACTATTATAATTTGAAGATTCACATCGTAAATAAGAGCTAATGGACCACTGCCAACGCATTGTTGAGATCAGGAAATCAACAAAATTGATCATCAGCTCTGAATCACTGTCTGTCTGTGGGACATTTGGAATGCCCTGATTTCCTCCCTTAGGGGGAGGTTCCTAGGAGATCCCCCATGGTTTGGGGATCCCCAAAATCTGCAAAGAAAGGGGACAGGGTGCAGAGTTCTGGCTCCATCCTCTTGTTCCCAGAACATTCTAGGAACCTGAAACAGCAGAAAAATCCTGGGGATGCATCCTCGGGGAACACTGTATTTATATGTACTGATATATACATGCTTTAGAATGAAACATGAATGTTGATAAATCAATATATTTTACTGTCAAAGTATATTTGGCATTTAACAGTTCTACTTTACATTGTTTTTGTCCACCTTTTGCTTCACACTCATTGCCCTTTGATCTTGCTGATTTTTTATGCTTTTATTCGCATGCTTTGCTTGTTATTTCATTTGCATGCTAACTTTGCTTGTTATCAGGGTGCATTATCATCCAGGTTTTTCAGTGTGCTGTAATGAAAATAGTGGTTACTCTTTAAGCAGAAGATTTAAAACTATATTTGTTTTATTCTATCTCATCAATTTAATGGCCATTTGCTCACTCCAATTTATGCTTAGTGAGGACTTCCAAATCAAAGTATTCTGATAGACGTCGATATTTAAGCCATTCATCATAAATTTGCTTATAAATGAGTTATCCTTTCTACTTGTTAAATGCTTCTTTGAACATAATTGAAAATTTTATCTAAGGATTGTAGGAAGAAATCCAAAAATTTGAACACAGCAAATTCAAAAAATTGATTCTCGAGTCCCACATAAATTAGAAGCTTTGTGGTAATCTGATATGAAAATAAATGCTAAACCATGCAAAACCTGCCTATGCTTGCTAGCCAGTCATTCCTCATATGAGAATATATGGCAAACGTTTCAAGATGGTCTTAAATGTAATAAATATTTCATAAAACCATTTCCCTTGCCCTTAATCTCTCAAGGGGGCAGAAGTAGTCACTATAAGAGATACTTGGGCTGTTTCTTGGTAAGTTTTTCTTTGCTTTGTTACTTTATATAGATTTGAGGATGGCATCTCCTAACACACATTCAAGATCTTTTAGACTGGGATTTGTGGGTTGCTTCTTACAAATCATTTTGTGTATGCTGTAGATAGACACGCAGGTCACAAATGAGTGATAGAGTGAATAATACTAGCTAGGAGTTTCTTGTAATGAGAGCAGATAAGTTATGTGAAATTGAGTTTTTAGCAAGATAGATTTTATTAAGCTCTCCTATCATTGGCCTTATGTGGTTTCTTTTGAACCAATGCCCATTCTAGTAGGGTAAATCCTTTGGCTTTAATAGTTAATAGGTGGTAAAAGGTATTTTTTGCTATTAGAAACCCATTCTTGTTAATGGTTGGAGAATTCCCTGGTTAGTAGGGTTGCGTGCAAGATAGATGTAACTATTTGTACAAACTAGGGATGGCAGATTATTGTGTGAGCTAAGGGAGCTCCCCTAGTGGTTAGGGTTCAAGCTTGGATGATCATAGGAAGTAGGTGCAAGCATTTGAGCCATAAGTGTTACCTTGTCAAAATCTACAATCTTTTATCATTTGTAGCGATGTGGATTGACCTATTACATTAGGTTGTTTTTAAAAGGTAGTTTGGTTCCTAACTTATTTATTGGATGTATAAGATTGTCCCAATTGATGGGACTTAATCTTGTGTTGTCAAATTTTGCTCGAGTCCCTTCCCATTTTGTGTGTCATAACCCTATTTTACCTATTATTGATAACCATTTTGAGATCTCTTGAGAGGGTCCTTTAAGTGTTAAAAGAGGCAAAAATTCATAAAGAGTTTAAGCTTGGGCTGTTTTTGGTGTTTTCTTTAGTGTGCATTGTGTTGTCAAAGTTTTATACTTTTGGGGTTGTTCCTCCTTACATACCTTTCCTATTGATCTTGATAACCCATTCATGCCCTTGTTAAAATTTGTCTTTGTGTTGTTTTTTTCAACCTTTTGGGTTATTGAGGTTGTACTTCCATCCATCCTATTGTTAGCTCCTTGGCGAGCTTACTTTTGAAGCTTTTCTATGTGTATTTTGTTGGAGTGTCAAACTTTCCCATCCTTGGGTAGTTATTTTCTACTACCCTAAAAGCTCAAAACTTTGCTAATCCCTTCATGTATTCTTTAGAGTCAAGCTTTTGGTCATTTTCAAAATTTTGATATCAATCATAATGTTCGTTTGATGCTTCAATCTCGACATCTCAAAGTCTTACTCTTTGTGAGAGTTCCCCTTTTAAACTTGTTTGAGTTGGTATAGAATGCTTTATACCATGCAAGATTTGGTTGAAGATGTAGCCATCCAAGATCTAAGAGCTTCAAACAAAGCACAAGAGATATAAGATATGAGAGAATAATGCTATTCTATCAAATGATGCAAATAGATATATGATGTTGATTAATTGGAATGAATGAGAATACTAAGAGAACCCTTTAGTTATAGAGACCAAGGTGAGATAGGATTACATAAGATTATGACACATGTTTTAAGCTTATGACTTGAGACATAAAGTGATAAGTATTCAATGTGTACCTTAAGTAAACTTAAATAACTAATGTGAGTAGGACCTAGATGATGAATTAGTTAGGTAAAATACTATGTTCACACCAACAACCCCCTTAAGTGCAACTTAGAGAGAATGCACAAGATACAAAGATGTAAGAGTGCAAGGATGTGTCTTGGCTATGAGGCCATGTTAGGTACCCATGTACAACACAATATTTCACAAACATAGTAAATGAAAAAATTTAGTGGGACAAAACTCCTCACAAAAAGAGAGGATACAAAATGCTCTCAAAGAAAAATGAGAACAAAAATGTTATGTGAGTAAAAAGTCCCCCCATAAGAGAGAAAAAGAAGAGAGGCCATGAAGACCCTCTTCAAAGTAGAGTCTCTTGCAATGATAGTAGATTTTCGATAATGAATGTTGAAGATGATCCAATCTTGACAAAACTAAGAATGTATGCTAGATGTCTTCCCATTCTTGAAAGGAATATGAAGGAAGATAGATTAAGATGTATGATGTCTCTAAATTTTTCTCAGGTGTCCCTATATTGATGTTGAAAGCTGTCACAATCAAGTTAGGTGTTTTGTTCCACACTAATGAAGATGACAATCTAGAACTTGGTGGAAACAAATGTAGAGCATAATCCAAAGAAAAAGATGTCTTTTCCAAATGTTGCTGAAAAGTCTCCACACCAATGCTAAATTGTGACAAATGAGGATGTAGAGAAATAACAAGAGGGTTTGAAGGTTACCTCAAAATATTTGAAAAAGATGATGCAACTCCATAGGAGCTAACATCTAAGAGAATATGAATATCCTTAATAGTGTTCTCCAGTTTGCAAGATAAGACTCACAAAATAAACTTGTAATGTCTATCAAACACTCACCCTAAGTAGTTATATCTAGAAGAATTTGAATGTGCTATTGCATTGAATCATTAGAAACCATAGATGTAGCAATACTAGTCTCATCAAAAGCAATAGTAGATTGAGGAGATGGAATGCCAACACATTTGTAGAACCTCAATGGATGAAAGAACATGTAGATTTAAATGACCATATTGTATCTCTTCAAAAGTGTTCACACTAGATGCTTGAGTGTGAACATCAAATAAATGCTAGATTACTAGAGTTCTCAGCTTCAAGATGTTGACTCATAGATGAAGAAGATGAACCCTTTGAATTTGGATCAAAGTAAAAAATTTAAGCCTCAATGAAAGTCTCTATAAGAAGAGAAGGAGCATTAGTAGAAGTCTCTATTCATCATGGTGTTCAAGCTCTTCCTAGTCAACAATTGTTATAGCTATTTTATGATTATATAGTTGAAACACATCAAGTGAAACAAAACAATCCACAACAGGATCGTCAAGAAATGAAGGTTCATTTGAGTCTCTATGCATCTCTCAAAATTTGGTCCAAAGACCATGAGGACACCTAATGCTAGGAGTAGCCATTTGGGTGTCAATATCAACACTACAACCATTTACTCCTAGGATATGTTCAATCTTAAAATCCCTCACAAATTTCTTCCAAAATGTTGTATGTTTAAGAACTAGTCCTTAGAGATAAAGAAAAAGATGAAGCCACTTGCAATGTGTTAGGATTCTATCTCGCCAATACTTATAGTTCCATCTATTCAATCTGATTACAATATGATGCCTTTTGATATCAATGATAAACTACTCAACTTTAGTCACATGATAGACCAATCAAGAGACTTAATCCAACAAAAACATACGATTACACCTTCAAATTACCCAATTAAAACTCCCTCCAACAACATATGATCTTGACACTTCATACTTAGTGTAATTACATGTGCCACTTGCCAAAAATATTGAAATGGTCTTGATCTAAGTACATGCAAATACTAAATTAAGCCATAGAATTGAAGTACACATTTTTAATAGAATGAGATCAATTTGATCACACCATTGCAAATTTGTTGGGATTAAGGTGTCTCAACCTTAGTGAGTCCAATGATTAAATAATTAATTATTTCCCCCTAAGTTGCTAATTTAATTTATTAAATGCAAAAATATGTGTTTCCAAATTGCTAAAGCACTTTGTGGGACCCACTGGAGAGTTGGTATCCTACATGCAAGGTGCAATAGGAGGAGAATGTGACACTTGTCACATGGGTGCTCATTTGGGAAGAGACAAACATTAAAACCTCTAAAATGTGTGCCATGTTGACATGTGACAATCTAATTTGGAAGTAAACTTTTGGCTTAGCCCACTTGTGAGCATATTCCTTTCTCAAAAAAGTAGGAACAAAGAAGAGCAACACTTGTCACCTAGGCACTCATTCTAGCATTGAGCATTGTGAAAACCTCAAGGAGTGCCATGATGCCATGTGGCATTGGTTTGACTTGTTGACTGAAGCTCAGAAGGGAATGTTGCTAAATGAAGGATGAGTTGTCACTAGGAGTGAGTAGGAGTCAAGAATGAGTTATAATTTGGCAGTTGACTTGATTTTCTCTATGGGACACCTAGCATGTGAGGTTACTTGATTTTTGAGAGTTGCACACTTTGCATGTTGCTGCAAGTTGATCTAGTTGCTTTTCGAGTCATTTGGGAGTTGTGCATGTTGTTGGTTTCAATTTGCATATATGCAGAGTCTATGGAATTGACATATGACAATGTTGAACGCCCATGTATGAGTGAAAGATATATATTAATGTCTTAGTGCATTTGAAAAAGTAAGCTTGTAATATTTGAGATATTTTTATGTTGTCGGATTCACTCTAAAATCTTGTATCATAGTGAATTAACACATGCTTGAACATGGACTCTGAAAGTTGTATTGTATTTTTTTTATTGTAATACAATTGATATGTGCTTTGGTGTGTGGGTTTTTTTTTAAAGGGTTTGCCCATATAAATTGTGTCTTGTGGTTTAATGCTTAAATTTGAAAATAATTAAATGAATGTGCAATCTTAAATGAAATTGTACGTGTAAGAGGATTTGAAATAAAGTTTTGTAATTGTCTCTTCATTGATTTGCATTAGAAAGGTTGTTTCTTCACTCTGGTTTCTTTCAATTGGTATCAAAGCTTAGCCAACTTTGTTGTCCTTGTTGGGTTTGAAGGGTTTTTTGTGCACATATAATTTCAATGGGAGTTTTGTAGAGAAAACTTTGCTAATCTTGTTGCAAATTTAAGATGGCAAGCACATTTAGAAGGATAGAGATGGAGAAATTCAATGGCAGAAATTTTGAGTCGTGGAAATTCAAAATGGAGGATATGCTCGTAGACAGAGATCTATGGGTTGCAATATCCAATACAAAGCCAACAACAACTTCACAAGAGGATTGGAACCTAATGGATCCGAAAGCCAAGGGTCTAATAAAACTTTGTTTGGCTGACTCTGTGCTCTTGAATGTCCATGAGGAGAAGATTCTAGTTGAGCTTTGGAAGAAGCTTGGTGATATTTATTAGGGGAAATCCTTGGTAAATAATTTGTTGCTAAGAAAGAAGTATTCTCTAAGGATGGAGGAAGGAGGATCAGTTGTTGATCACTTGAATGCATTTAATATGCTTGTTGCTCAATTGGGTTCTATTGGTGTGAAGATTGATGACGAGGATTATTGCATGTTTTTGTTATGTTCTTTGTTGAACTTGTGGGACCACTTGGTGATGGCTATTGGAGGCATAACAACCACTTTCAAAATGGAAGTTGTGGTTGCTTTATTGTTATTTGAAGAGATGAAGAGGAAATCTCCTAAGATGGCCAAGGAGGCCCTGTCTATTCATGGTAGATCGAAAGAGAAAGGCAAGAAAAAGGACAAGAAGTCTAAGTCCAAATCTTCAAGGAGATCTAAGTCTTTTGGTAAAAATTCCAAGGATAAATGTTGGAATTGTAGTGAATCTAGTCATTTCTAGAAAGATTGCAAAGAGGAAAAAAAGAAAAAAAATAAAAAATCCTTTCAAGATGATGCAAATGCATTTGTCACAACCTTGGCAACGCATGCATATGAAGATGTGTGGTTGATTGACTCAGGTGCCTCTTTCCACATGACCTCTCGTAGAGGTTGGTTCTTGAAGTATGAAGATTCAAGATACAATTCCCTGATGGTAGAGTGAAGGGGATTGATGGTATACTGCATATCCCTATGGCACGAAACCTACTTTTAGTGGGTAAGCTGAGTGATGTGGGGGTGTAGGTTGTTTTCTTGAGTGGAGGATGCAAGATGACTAGAGGTTCTATGGTGCTTGCTAAGGGTGTTTGGATTGACACCCTGTATAAGCTAGATGCATGCATGGTTTAGTGCATAGTACTTCTGTGAAGTTCAAGAAAAGGGATTTGGATTCTTCATCCTCACCATCGGATCGAGCAAAAAAGAAGACCGTGGTTTCTACATATGATGGTCATGCTTTTTGGGTACCTAAGGGTGTCAATGCTTTGGAAATGAAACTTCCTATAGAGAAGACAATGGTATGGAACCAAAGACTTGGCCATATTGGTGAGAAGGGTCTTAGAGCCCTAGAAAATTAGAGCCTTGTTGAAGGCCTTGATGATTATAATCTTGAGTTCAATTTTTGCGAACACTGTATATATGGAAAACAACACCATGTTTCCTTTTATTATAGTTCTCATAAATCTTCTGGGGTTTTGGATTATGTGCATTATGATGTGTTTAGTCCTGTTAATGCTCCTTTGTTGTCTATATTTGCATACTTTTTCTCATTCATAGATGACTATTCTAGAAGGACATTTGTGTACTTCCCTGGAAGTAAATATGAAGTTTTCAGATGGTTTAAGGAATTCAAATTGTTGGTTGAAAATAAAATTGGTAGGAAAATTAAGTGCTTGAGGATGGATAACGGTGGTGAGTTTTGTTCCATAGAATTCAACAAGTTTTGTAAGGATCATGAGATTGAGAGACACAAGACAACTCCATACACCCCACAACAAAATGGAGTTGTAGAGAGGATGAATAGAATGTTGATAGAGAGGGCTAGGAGTATGTTGAGTGGTGTTGGCCTTGAACAAAATTTTTGGGCCGAAGCTGTAGCCACTACATGTTAAATGCTAACAAAAAGCTTTGGCTTAGCTAGAGTAAGCATGTGAACTTTGTGTTGAAGAGATTCAACATGACTACTTGTAGAAAAATGGTTGTTCCAGCTATATAGGGGATGGAGATTTATGTGAAGTATTATCCAAAATCTCCTATCGAGATGAAAGACATGACCAAAGTTCCTTATGTGAGTGTTGTTGACAGCTTGATGTATGCTATGGTCTATATGAGGCCAAATACTGCCCAATAAGTGGGAGTCCTTAGTCGGTTTATGGCTAATCCTAGATGGGTGCACTGGGATGCGATAAAAAGAGTGTTTAGGTACTTGTGGGGTACTTCCAAGTATGCCCTATGTTTTAATGATTATCCTACTAGATCTCGACATTCAATGAGCATTCATGGATATGTAGACTCTGATTGGGTGGGTGAAAATGATAATAGAAGATCCACCAATAGATATGTTTTCACAATGTTTGGTGGTGCTATAAGCTAGATGAGTAAGTGGTAGCTTGTAGTTGCTTTGTCCACTACTAAATCGGATTACATGGTAGCTACTCATGCTCACAAAGAAGCGGTTTGGCTTTAGAGGCTGTGTTCGAATAATGGTTTTGATGCAGGATAGATTACTATCTGTTGTGACAGCTAAAGTGCCATATGTTTAGCAAAGAATCCTACTTTCCATTTCAGAACAAAGCACATTGATGTGCAGTTTCATTTTATTTGTGATATGGTGGAAGATGGGAAGGTGAACTTGGAAAAGGTGGATACTTTGGCGAATGTTGCAAATGCACTGACAAAGGCATTGAGCACAAAGAAGTTCAGATTGTGTGCCGATTCAACAAGTCTTGCAGCTTGAGGAATGATACAAAGACTCTTGTAAGGTCTTCAACAAGTGGGAGAATGTTGGGATTAGGGTGTCTCAATCTTAGTGAGTCCCATGATTAAATAATTAATTATTTGCCCCTAAGTTGCTGATTTGATTTATTAAATGCAAAAATATATGTTTCCAAATTGTTAAGGCATTTTGTGGGATCCAACAGAGAGTTGGTATCCTACATGCAAGGTGCAAAAGGAGGAGAATATGACACTTGTCACATGGGCACTCATTTGGGAAGAGGAAAACATTAAAACCTCTAAAATGTGCATCATGTCGACATGTAGCAATCTAATTTGGAAGTAAGCTTTTAACAGGGCCCACTTGTGAGCATATTCCTTTCTCGGAAAAACAAAAGCAAAGGAGAGTGACACGTGTCACCTAGGTGCTCATTCCAGCATTGAGCATTGTGAAAACCTCAAGGAGGAGTGCCATGATGCCATGTGGCATTGATTTGACTTGTTAATTGAAGCTCATAAGGGAATGTTGCTAAATGAAGACCGAGTTGTCACTGAGAGTGACTAGGATTCAAGGATGAGTTCTAATTTGGTAGTTGACTTGATTTTCTCTATGGGATGCCAACATGTGAGGTTACTTGATTTTTGGAAGATGGATGTGCTTGCATGTTGAGCTAGTTGTCTTTCGAGTCACTTGGGACTCGTGCATGTTGTCAATTTTAGTTTGCATGCATGTAGAGACTGTGGGATTGACACATGGAAATGTTGGACACTCGTGTATGAGTGAAAGATATATATTAATGCTTTAGTGCATTTGTAAAAGTAGTATTGTAATATCTAAAATACTGTTATGCTGTTGAATTAACTCTAGAATCTTGTATCACAATGAATTAACACTTACTTAATCATAGACTCTAAAAGTTGTATTGTAATAGTTTTTTTACTATAATACAATTGATATGTGCTTTGGTGTGTGGGTTTTTTCTTGAAAGGGTTTTCCCATGTAAATTTTGTGTCTTATGGTTTAATACTTAAATCTAAAAATAATTAAACAAATGCACAATCTTAAATGAAACTATATGTGTAAGAGGATTTCAAATAAAGTTTTGTAACCATCTCTTGATTGATTTGCATTAGTAAGGTTGTTTCCACACTCGGCTTTCCTTTCAAAATTATACAAAAAAATGCACTTTACAAAAAAATTGTACAAAAAGTGTTACCATATGAACCCAAATGGAGCCCTAGGAGTTCCCAAAATGAGAAAAACTTAGCAACATCTATGAAAATTTATAATTGTTGAAAAAATTTAGATGCTCAAATAGAAAGCTATCTACACCAATATGAAGGTTGTGGAATTTTGCTCCAAATAAAAACAATTGCTCGCAAAAAGGAGCTCTAATGATTGAGAATGGAGCCTTTGAAGTTGGAGTGCCAAAACCAAATAGTCAATGGAGTAGGGGGTAGGTTGGGGGAAAACATGTTGGAATCAACACACATAGCAATGTAATATGCTCCCCCAAGATGAAGTATTTTCTTGGTGCCAAATTGTTCTTAAATTGTTGGAAAACCACCCTAATGGACTAAAATTGCTTATTTGAGTCATCAAATTGTCGATTCTAAGTAGGAAACCACTTTCGAGAAGAATTGGTTGTTTTATGACTACCATTAACTATTGTGTAGTGTGGATTGGTCATTGGTCGATGATTTCTAATGAACAATGAGGTTGTGACAAATTGCTAGCGAGCTCTATGCTTGTGCCATGTGGTGGGTGCTTGTTGGCTACAAGTACTTGTTGCTTTGCACAAGTTTGTAGTGCTTGCATAAGTAGGTACAACCTGCGATTTTTTTAATTTAAAATTATGATTTTTTTTTCAAACCTCTATTCAATGACACCTATTCCTAGGTTCAATGAGATAGGTAACACAATATTTTGTTTGCAAAAGGGATATTCTTTGCAATCTGTATGACTAAGGAGGATTTTTTTTTTTTGAATGTCCTAGGGAAAAGTCTCCAAATGTGATGAATTGATAGTTGACCTTTAGGTAGGCCTTTTGGACTCAATGATAGGGTCATATTTGATATGAAATGTATCAAAATTGTAATTACCTTTTGAATTTAACTACCTCAATTTCACATAGTTATAGATCTGGTCTCACACATCCAATTTGTTTGGATACCTTGAATTCAATGGTGACTTTATGTTTTCACCAACATGCTCCAAAATGAACATGCAATACAAAGCCACAAAGATGAACCGCCCAAAATTTGGTATTTCGATCACATTTTTATGATTCTCTAGGTCATCATTTGATGCAAGAGAAGAACATATTCAGTTTTTCAAGATCCACCAAGATTTGTAACCTAAATATCTTAGTATTAAGGACTAATAAAAAATAATCCTACATGTTTTGATACCATGTAAGAGCTTGTATAAAATGATCTATACCATGCAAGATTTTTTTTAAGATGTAGCCACCAAAGATCTAAGAGATTCAATGAAAATATGGGAGATCAAACATGAAAGAACAATCTTATTTTATCAAAGGGCATGCAAATATACAAATGATGATGATTAATTAGAATAATAGTGAATAATAAGAGAACCCTTTTGTTATATAGACCAAGGTGGGATAGGATTAGATTATTATTGGTGTCTTAATCTTATGACTTGAGAGATAAAGTGTAAGTATCCTATGTGTACCCTAAGTAAACTTAATTAGTTCTAGTGTGAATAGAACCTAGGTGATGAACTAGTTAAGTAAAACACCTTGTGAAGGGCACACAATCTACTGAGGGGGGGGTGAACTAATAGATCAAATCTATTTAGAATTATTAACTTCATCACAAATATTAGATCATGTAAATTGAATACTACTACTACTAATCAAGAAATGAGCACACATTCACACAATTAAACACTAGATATACATGGAAACACAAGATGGGAAAGCCATGGTGAGAATAGCTATTTGGATCTATTGTGCAAATCCAGCCACACAAATTAGGAATATAACAAGTGAATTTTACAATATGTAGTAGGAACTAACCTATCAGAGACACCAATCGTCAATTGTATCTGTAGGAACCAACCTATTAGAGACACCAATCCCCAATACACAGATCAATACAACAAGTAGAACACTCTAGTCCTACTAGATTACATAGATAAAGCTTGTGGACCTTCAATGCAGCCAAACACATCTCATACACTTTCTAAATTGGATTCAGACAATTGTCCACTCTTCATATGATCTTCTAGTAATTGCACAAACTTTGAGATGCAACTCTTCTTGAAAAACTCTAGCTCACACAATCTTCTCTTTGTATATTCAATAACCACCTTCTCTTCAATTATATTCACATTGTGCATTCATGCAACTGAGGAATATATACATGACATTGCATTAAAACTCTTTCATGTTGACCGAGGATCTGCAAATAACTAGGATGGCATAAGGTGGACCTAAATTCATATTTTATGAAATGTGTAGCAGGTTGATCTTAAATCAAATTTATTGCTACCAAAAGAACATGATGTCGTGCACTTCCATGAGGACCTTAACCAGGTCTTATCTTAACATCGCACACTAACTTTGAATGCTGCATGCAACTAGCCATTACTGTATAGTTTAGGAACACCAAATAGTTGATAGATAAGCACAAAGAGCCTTCTATCACTTCAATTTGTTTGCATGCTAAACATAACTCCTAGAAACACTAGAATAAGATATAACATGTGTAGACATACTCTCCTCTCAAACCACAAATCCAACATCTTCAAAAAGGATAACTGAGAAACACTGAATTGAAGCATTCTGGTACAACCTTCTAGATCACCTCTATCATAGTGAATAGAAAATTGCATGATATTGCAAGCACACTACAATTAGTATGATTCCCACATATCTCCTAATATCCAAGAGTGATACATTTGATTCTACACAACATACTTTCGGAACACAAACACTCCTCAACTTTTTTCTCAATATAGCCAACAATGTATACTTCTACAACTCAAAATGATATGATGGTATAATTAACAACACTTATAGGTGTGGTAGTACAACTCCTAAAAAATATAGTGTCGTATTTGATCATATCTCCTTTGAAAACCATACACACCTTTGTTCAACAATCTCCCCCTTTGTCATTGATGGAAAACAATAAAATGTTGGCCACACACGAAGACAAATTTATGTCTTCTCCTTACCAAGTTTCCATTTCTCCCCTTAGAGGATATAGCATTGTGAGTTCCAATTTCTCCCCCTTTGACATTAGTGGAAAAGGTCAACACTCCCCCTTTGCATTTTCAACACTTTGCACAATCTAGAAAATGTTTCCCAGATAGAATCCTCTTGAGTCCATACCATACTACTTCTAAAAAAATTCCGCAAGACCACCAATCCCTCTTGTTGTAAGGATATAAAGCTCACCCTCAACTTGCACTTCCTCTTGATTCAAGAGGAGGGAGAAACAACTCCCAGCTTCTACTAGAGAAACTCAAAAGTTTCCTTAGGAAGCGGTTTTGTGAAAATGTCTACAACTTGCTCCTTGGTCTCAATGTACTCCAACTTTACTTCCTTCTCTACAACCTTCTCCCTCATAAAGTGATACTTGATTGCAATGAGTTTTGTCCTTGAGTGCATTACTGGATTCTTTGAGATGTTTATAACACTGGTATTATCATAAAGAATAGAAATAGGTTCATCAAACTCAATCTTCATTTCCATTAGGTTCTACTTCATCCATAATACCTTAGTGCAACATAAAGCTGCTGCAATGTATTCTACTTTTGTTGTAAATAATGGAACTGAGTCATGTTTCTTGCTTAATCAGGACACCAAATTATCATCAAGAAAGAAAGCTCTATCACTTGTACTCTTTTGGTCATCTATGTTTCCTACCCTATTTGCATGTGTGTGTGCAGTCAAAGTGAAGTTTTCACTCTTAGGATACCATAAATAAAAATCTATTATAGCCTTCAGATATCTAAATATTCTTTTCATAGCTTTGACATGAGTTTCTTTAGGTGTTTCCTAAAATCTACCCACCATCTTGACTACTTACATTATATTTGGTCGAGATGCAATCAGATTCAATAGACTACCAATCATGAATCTTTACAAGGTTTGGTTTATCAGAGCAGACTCAACATATTTACTTAGCTTACATCCTATAACCTTATGTGTACCAACCAATTTTCATACTTCCATCATGAACTTAACATTTCCTTTATATACTTGTGCCGAGAAATGAATAAGCCTTTATCTGACTGAGAAATTTGCAAACCAAGGAAAAAAGACAATTTACCAGCATTAAAATTTCAAACTCACTTTTCATTTCCTTCTGAAACACCTTGCACATGTCATCACTGCTTCCATCAAAGATAGTATCATCTGCATAGACTAAAACAATCAACAATTGGTCACCTTCTATTTTTATGTATAGATTACTATCTGCAATTCCTCTCCAAAATGCAAATACTTATCCAAACTAGAATACCAAGCTCTAGGAGCTTGCTTGACTCCATAAAGATCCTTCTTCAACATGCACACATAATTTGGATTGTCTAAACATTAAAACTCTTCTGGTTGTTCAATGCAGAAATCTTCTTCTAACTATCCATTCAAAAATGTCGACTTCACATCCATATGATATACTTTGAAATTCTTGAATGTTGAAAGAGCCAAAAACATTTTGATTGCTTCCAGCCTTGCTACTAGAGCAAATGTTTTTCTTTTAAATCAATAACACAAGTCTAGTTTTGTTCCATATCACTTCTCCATCTTCATTTAGCTTGTTTCTAAAGACCCACTTGGTACTAATGAAATTCTTGCCTTTAGGTCTTGGGACCAATTCCCAAGTTTTATTTTTCTTGATCTAGTTTAATTCTTCCTCCATGGCTTCTATCCAACCTTTCTCTTTGCTTGCTTCTTTATAGGACTTTGGCTCTATTTTGATATTAATGCAACATGTACTTGCTCATTTTCCTTTTCAATTCTCCTCCAAGTCTAAACCCCACTATCTTTATCCCCTATAATTTGGCCTTCAAAGTGATTATTTTGAACATACTTTGCCGAAGTTTTTGTAACAACTGTCTCAGGGTCAACTTCTAAATCTTCATCACTATTGCAGATTGGTTCTTCATCATCTTCTACTTCTAGAGTACTAGTAGACTGAATTGTTTCATCAAATCTTATATTGGCACTTTCCACCATCCTCTTCAACCTTTTTTTGTAACCTCTATATGCTTTTCTTGTCATAGAGTAACCAAGAAAGATACCTTCATTAGATCTAGAATCAAACTTACCCAAATTTTCTTCTTTCTTTTTGATGTACCTGTTACCTATTTTTCACTATGAGCTCAAACAGGTAGAGCTGAGTTGAATTCATCAATAATAGGTACAGAAAATTTCAAATTTTGCTGCTAAAGTATTCATTGTTCATCATAAAATTAGATTACATTTGAATTACAGTTTTATTATGCAAGTATTTGAAACATAAAATTGGACATTTGCATAATAATGCTTTTTATTCATTTTGTAAAAAACCGAAATCTCGCACAAGCCGCGAGAGTAGCTGAATTTGATTGTCAATCAAATAATGAATACAAAATGGGATGAAATTCTACACTATTGAAGGTAATGTAAACATAAAGGAAGGGAGCAATTCATCATTGCCTGTGATGATGAACCGTTTTGCTCGTTGTCTTCAGTTGTTGTGTCTCCAAGTTGCAGCAGGCTCGATTCCATGCTCCATGAACCTGCAAGATGGTGAAAGAATGATGTTAGAGTTTTACTCTAAGCAATGATGAATTAAATTCTACTTCATGCCTACACTACCAACAGGAATGTAACAGATATCCAGTCAGGCATTCACCAGATTGAAGGCTAACAATCAAGAGAAACATAACTCAATGGAAGCTTTCAACTTCTTTTATTTTTCTAACATGTTTGTTTCAATGTGTAGGAACAGGTTCATCATGTTCATGATCATCTTATCAGATATGTGGAGCAAAATGGGCTCCCACAAGGGTAGAGCCCGACAAATCATAAGGACATCTCTCATTCACATTATTACATGAGAGTCATCAAGTATTACAGTCATCAAACGGACTACTGTAAAGCAATAACATCATAATGAAAGCAGTCTAATTCAGCATGGTGAAACAGATTGAGCAATTATCTTTTTTCTCATCATTCAGAGGAACAATCAGAGAGATATATTAAGAAGAATTGATTACATTTATCATCACTTGTTTCAGCTCTGCCTTTCATTTGTATTCACATTTTGATGAGGCATTGAGCCCCTTTATATTGAAGGGAAAGCAGATTAAACTCAACATTCAATTGTTTCTTACAACTCCAAAGTGCATACATAATTCATCAAGAGACTCAGGAGGACAACCAATTTTGCAAGCATTAACATATGCAAGAAAGATTCAGAAAAGAGAAAGGACAGTGCTTACTAAATGCATTATTATAGTCATGAAAGAATTTGCAGTTTAATGATTATGCCATTCCCATTTATTTCAATCAGCAAAACAGATCACAAAAACTTCAATTTACAGGAGACTGAAATGGTTGTTCATACATGAGAATAATTCATACCAAGGAATAGTCATGGAGGATGCTACTAATATCTTATTATAAAATGATAAGATACAATCACATCATACAGTAGTTTATGAATTTTTCGATGAAAAAATTCTCAGTAAAAAACGGGTAGTAAAAGCTTGAATCTGTAGGACAACAGCAAAGTTTTGGGACAACATTTCTCAAAATACACAATCACAATGTGGTGGGACAACATCAAACAAAGGCATGGAATGTAGTTGATATAAAAGAATCATCTCATATTTAAAGACAATAGTCACAATGCCATGTTACAACCTTATTATTGAAGGACAAATTTATCATAATCATTATTACAGACCCAAGAAAAGGACAGTCACCAAATACATAGACATTGTGACATGGATTAAAAATAATAGTCATGAGCACTAGTAAAGAGGGCAGTAATCTTTAGATTTTGTTAAAGGACAGCAAATACAACCATGGTGGAAATGTTCTAACTCAGGATGAGATGAGTTCCAGAGATATTTTTATGCATACCATCCCAGATGATTTAGAGAGTTCTCATAAAGAACAATGGCAACCTTTGGCTATAGTGGAGTCTGTCTTACAATAGAAATGAAAATTTGGCCATTATTTGTTGTAGCTAGAGATGACCTACAGTCTGGAACATAGAACTCAAAATCAGCTTTTCCTATTGAATGGTCAGAAGGAGAAGTGTGAAGAATAGAGAAGTAAGAGATTATCATGTGTCGAGCCCAATTTTGGAGAAACTTCAGCTTTGTCACTGTGTTCAATGTGCACATTCATATAATGGTCTCAGTTTAAAGATAGGGATTCTTAGTGGAAAATAAAAGATTTATTGTCACCCATGTGAGGGTTTCCTCTATGTTCTAAGAGATGCAATGAATCATAAAAACTCAGATCCAACGTGAAAAAAATACAAAGTGTAGTGCAATGATTTTTATATGATCACAGCTGTCAAGTATGGAGAAAATATAAAATGCAATGAATTTCACATACCCAGAAGGCGAATCACTATTTATAGTGGCGACCAGAGTTATAAATAAGCATGAATTTGTATCAGTCTCAGCTACAAGAGCTTCAATCTCATATAGGTATGAAGAGCACTCAAAGAATCAATGGCAGAAAAGAAGTATATTATTTTAAAGCTTACCATGATATTCTATGTCAGAAGATACAAGTGAAGCCGTGAGTTCCTCTTGTAGACTGAGTCTCAAAAGCTTAAAGCCCTATCATTCATGGCGAGCTTGCTAGAAAATCAATAGCAACAAAAAAATGAAAAGAAGATGCATCAAAAATGTCTCATGGTGGTGGCCTAAAGCCTCAGAAAATGCGATGTAATGGAGTCTAGGTACATCCAGATTGTAAACTGAAGAACTTACCCTATGAGGATCAGTAGGATTCGACCCAGAAACAGCGAAATATGGTGAAATTTTGAGCTCCAACATTAAGGAAATTCTCAGAAACCCTATCTAGCAGTGGTGGCCAACTTCTTCATGAAGCTTCTCCAAGTCAAGTGTGAATGAAATGATCTTTTAGGGTTTGATGTTATTTGCTTGACCAAAGTGGAATGACTTTGATTTTTTTCCATGATTTTAACAAAATCATTATGTCTTCCTTGCCCGTGTTTTTGACTCTCAAGTCAAGTCAATTATTGCATGTGGTCGACTATTATCAACTATCAAATATTAAAATATGCATGGAGATGGTGGTCGGCCAATTTGTCCATAATGGTGAATGCATATTTTAATATATGCTAAGTATGATATATAAAAACCATGAGACGGTATTTTTTTCAAACTTATTTGCATTAATCAATGTAGATTGATTAATTAAATGATGAATTTAAATCATTTAATTAAATTAATCATTTTAAAATGCAAATAGAGGATATTATTTAAGGCTGAGTTGTAACTATAGCCTCAACTGAAGATTGATCATGCAACATTGGAGCTTTAATTATCATGGGCAGATTGACAAGAATAAGTAGTTTTTTGCATGCTTGGACTCACTATTTATAGCTTTTTAGTTCAGTTCGAGCTGCTTTTCAGTTACATACATTATGACTGCGAGTTTGAGATTGAGTTCACTCATTTTTGCATGAGTTTGAGCTCTTCTTTTGGAGATATTTTGTTTTGCTCGGATTTCACCTTGGAGTTATCGCTTTCTCACTGAAATTGACTTTCAGTTTCATGTTCATGCACTTTGAAGTGCATTCTCATTGTATATATTGGAAAAAGTTTATCTTTTCTCTCTAGTTCTTGTTATTCATCCTTTGCATTCTGCAAAGTGAATTGTCTTGTAACTCAACTTTTTCAAAATTTAATAGATATTGCAGCAGTCTTTACAAGTTATCTTGGAGTATCATTTGCAGAGCATTCCTTAATTTGTCATTGCAAGTTAAAAATTATCCTTCTTAGATTCAGGTGTCTTATTTTATCTGTCTTTTTCTCTTCCAGTTTCTTCTTCAATATTTTATTAAATTTAGAATTCTAACTTTTTGATCCATTCCTTATTTCTGATAGAGGACTCACAAAATTGCTTTTGCAATTCCTAGCAATGTGTTCGAAGTTGTTGCATTTGTAGCAGATAATGTTGAAATGGAATAAAGGTGCAAATGCATTACTGCTAACAAAGTTAGTTCTTCTTACTAGAGCCTTTCTACAATCCATAGCCTTATGACCAAAATTATTGCAATTAAAACAATTACCAAAAATAACTTAATTGAACTTGTATTGTATCCATGTCTTCCAGACCTTCTATTCTTCTTTTGCACTTAGATAAAACCATGATTATGTATCTTTATTTTATCATTTGCAATAAGCCTTTCAGACTTTGAACTTTTAGACTTAGTCTCTTCTAGACTCCCTTTAGCAAGTTTCACTAGCTATTCTGTCACTTTGTTCTTTTGATCATCAAAACCAATGCTAGTTATGACATGCAGAGATCTTTGATCCCAATATCTGATCCAAAATATTAGTACTTTTCCCAAACTTCAATTGCAACTAATGATTCACCTTCTCAAGATCTTTTCTTATCGACACAATTTTTGCTTCAAGTTCTCTCAGTCTTTGTCCTTTGATAGTACTCCTTTACTCAATACTTCTTCAATCCTCTTTTCTTCTTCTACTTGAATCTTCATATCAATGATTATATTTTAAACACTCAAGCTTCTAAGATAAGTTGTCTTTAGCCTTCACTTCTTCAATAATTATTTTCTTTAGTCTCTTGATCTCCTTTTCGACATAGAGTAATTCTTCCACAAGATCTACTTAATCATCATTTTTAGAATTCATTTCTACAATATCTTTGGTAGTTCCCATGGCCATGAACACAACCTTTTCTCTTTCATCTATAGAGATATCTCCATCTTCTTCATCAATAGAGTACCCTTCCTCATTAATAAAGAAACTTTTTTGTTTCCTCTGACCTTTATTCCCTTTCTAAAGTGATTTCTTTTCATACTTTTGCTCAACATTGTTAGAGTCCTTATAATGACACTTAGCCATAAAATGTCCCACTTCACTGCAATTAAAACATTTGAAAGGCAACTTTCCTTTATACTTACCAAAACCTCTTTTCAACTTTTTGAAAAAAGTTGTCTTCCTCTTAATTTGATCCATTATCAAAATCTAGATCAACTTGCTTCTTAGATACTCTAAATGTTGCCTCTTTCTTTATAGAATTCTCACTTTCAAATCTCTTTTCAAAAGAAATTAAGATTCCATGTAATTCAATCATTTTCAATGCATTCATATCTTTAGCTTCTTCAATAGAAGAAAATTTTGAATCAAACCTTCTAGGAAGAGATCTGAGTACCTTTTTCACAACCATGCTTTCTTTCAATTCCTCACCAAGACCTCTAATAGATTTGATAACCTCATCAACCTAGAGTAGGAATGTGGTAATGTTTTCTTCTTCCTTCATTTTCAAACTTTCAAACTAAGATCTATGAGTTTGAAGCTTTACCTCTTTTACTTTTTCATCACCTTCATAGATGGCATACAATTTTTCCCATACTTCCTTCACTGTCTTGCACTGCATCACCTTCACAAATTTAGAGCTAGATAATCCACATAGAATAGCATTCCTTTCCTTAGCATTATTTTCATAAGCCTTCTTTCTAACTTAATCCCTAGGAGGGTTTTTATGAATCTCATATCCCTCTATAACCGACATCCAGATTTCAAGACCTAGGGCCATCGAATATGCTTCCATCCTAACTTTCCAAAATGCATAATTGGATCCATAAAAGAGTGGTGCCTTATTTGCAAACAATCCTTCTTGAGCCACTAGGTGTGCCTTCTCGGATCTACCTTAATTTGTTATACTTCAAAGGAACTTGGCTATGGTACCAATTGAAGGGAACATAATCTACTGAGGGGGGGTGAATTAGTAGATCAAATCTATTTATAATCTTAACTTCAACACAAATATTAGATCATGTAACTTGAATCTTCACTACTACTAATCAAGAAATGAGCACAAATTCACACAATTGAACACTAGATATATGTGGAAACCCAAGATGGGAAAATTTATAGTGAGAATAACTGCTTGGATCTACTATCCAAATCCAACCTCACAAAGAAAGAATATAACAAGTGAATTTTACAATATGTAGTAGGAACTAACATACTGGAGACACCAATCCCCAATTGTATCTATAGGCACCAACCTAATGGAGACATCAATCCCCAATACATAGATCAATACAACAAATAGAACACTAGTCCTACCAAATCACATAGATAAAGCTTGCAGACCTTCAATGTAGCCGAATACATCTCATACACTTTCTGAAATGGCTTCAAAAACTCTTCCACTCTTAATATGTTCTTTTGATAATGGTGCAAACTGTGAGATGCAACTCTTCTTGAATAAATCTAGTTCACACAATCTTCTCCTTGTATATTCAATCACCACCTTATCTTCAATTATATTCACATTGTGCATCCATACAACTAAGGAATATATACATGATATTGTATTAACACTCTTTCATGTAGACGAGGGATCCACAAATAACCAAGGTGACAAAAGGTGGACTTAAATTCAAATTTTATGAAATGTGTAGCAGGTTGGTCCTAAATCAAATTTATTGCCTCCAAAAGAACATGATGCCTTATGCTCCCACAATGACCTTAATTGGGTCTTATCATAACATTGCACACTAATTTTGAATGCCACACACACTAGTTGTTACCACATAGTTTAGGAATACCAACTAGTTGATAGACAAGAACATAGAGCCTTCTGTCACTTCAATATTTTTGCATGCTAAACATAACTTCTTAAAAAACTAGGATATGATCGAGCATGTGTAGACATACTCTCCTCTCAAACTATAGACCCAACAATTCCTTTATAAATGAGAACTAAGAAACACTAAACTAAAAAATTCTAGTACAACCTTTTAGATCACCTCTATCATTGTGAATAGATGAATGCATGATATTGCAAGAATACTATAGTTAGTTTGATTCACACATCTCCTGATATCCAAGAGTGATACAATTGATTCTACACAACATACTTATAGAGCACAAACACTCCTCAACTTATTTTATCAATATAGCTAGCAATGCATACTTCTACAACTCAAAATGATACGACAGTACAATTACCAACACAAATAGGTATGGTAGTACAAATCCTGAAAAGATAGTGTTGTCTCTAATCATATCTCCTTTGACAACCACACACACCTCGGAAATCAATGACAACCTTTTTTCAACACCTTTTCCATACCAACAAAACTTCTCCATTATACATCCCTTTTGACATGAATTCTCTATCAAATTTGAAGGCCAATACTGTGTTGTGGTCATGGGTGTGAGATATGAGTTACCCTTGAACTCTGATAATCCAATACTCTCACCATTTTCGCCGTAAACTCTACCAACCCTCCTAGAAGGCCAAGAACATCATTAATGCATCTATAGTTCTCTACAATCACCAAATTTAACTTTTGACACACATAACAATCTATTTTTAATTAAAATCAATGGATCTAATGGAAGCAATAGATGTAAAAGTTGGATGCCTCATTTAATGCCATGTTTATTGTTACAAAGTTGATAATTGATACAACATCTCTACGTTGTTGTTTTAGTGGATTTCTTAAGTTATTTTCCCATCCTCACACTCAAATCCATATGCCATTAATGTTCAAAGGTATGAAAAATGCACAAAGAATGATTTTCTCACTTTTCTAGATGTTTATAGATTGTGAAGGAATGTTTCTATATAGAAAATTAATGAACATCATGGCTACGGCATGGAAAATATCTATAGTACCAGATCTACATGTTTTCTCTTTCATTTCTTATGTTTCTAGGTTGTTGATTTATATATACAAGTTTTTTCATTTATGTAAGGGGTTGGTCATTATAGGTATTTGAAGAATAGAGGTGTAGAGATTTCTATGGTTTTTATAGTTAGCTCGCTGTTACCCATCAAATTTTGATTCAAAAAACATGCAATTTTTCCCTCTTGAACCGAAAAGGTTTCCATTCCCCGCCTTTGCTAAGCGTGTAAGAGGTCACGATTTTTGTGGTTTCCATCACCATATCACTAAGTTCTAAAGTTTCGGAATCACCTGACTACTTGGTCTAGTCCCTTCACATTGGAGGTAATTGGCATATCATAGGTTTCTAAAAGTTCAAAACTCCCGACATGTGGTTCGTTGTTCCCACTTTTCTATGATCCTGCGACTCTATGGTAGATCTCCCTATTTTCAAGGAACTGATAGTTCATTTAATGAGTTGTATGGTGTATCGTGGGATGTCCCTTTAGGATTTTTTGAAGCACAAACTCAATTTCAAATTTATTTTCTCAAGAAATATACCCATGATGCATTAATGTCACTATTAAATAGCAAGTGTAACGAACTGAATTGTTGAGGTGGCCACAATTTTTATCGAATTAAAAGCCTTTATTTTCTGTCATTTGAAATAAATAGCCCTTACACAAAGAAAGGTGGTGGTACTCTTGAGCTCAACTTACCAGAGCATTTTTCAAAATGGTGCTTCCTACAATCGATGGGATTTGGGATGATGAACCTTTACTTGTCCTGCAACCTAATTTGAATTGGCCTGAAGAGGAGCAAATTGACATCATCTCTCAACTACACACAATGGCATGGTAGGAGAAAACTAGCTATGTTGAATACAACAAGGTAATTCTCATTTTGGAAGAAGAAGAACGTGCTGAGCTTCACAACCTTTTTATGGAAATTCGACTAGAAGCGGGTAGAGCTCCTACCTCAGAGGCAGTTTAATTTCTTGGGTCCTGCATACATGTAATCTTTCAATTTTGGTAGTGGTAACGGTAATTTTGGTAGTGAAATTGTTTTTGTTTCAAAGTTGTTTCTTGATAACGGTCCCTTTCATGAACTGTTACTTTCCATAAATGAACGGTTTTGTTTTTGGGATATATATACATATTTTGGCTTTTGTAAGAGGGGGGGGAAGAAGGAAAAATTTTAAAAAAGAAGAAACAACATGATTTTATTTTTGGCACATTTTGATTGTACAGAGGTGTTGGGCCTATGATCTCACATTTTGGCATTAGAGAAATAAAAGAAATATTTCTGAATCTATGTATTTATTAAATGTTTTCTTTGATTGCAAATGAACTGTGATTCTTCGTAATTACTCTTTAATGTTTTATCTATTACGTCAAGCTGTGTATATGGTTATTTCTAAAGTTTTGAATTCAATTTAATCTATCTGTTGAAGAGGGAGTTTGTCGTCTATTTGATTCTTGTTTCCCACTAGTGGGTGTGGGGTAAATAAACTTTGTGTTACTTATTCACATTCACTATATTTTAAACCTTTCACATTTACTTTCATGGTTATGGGTAAATGTTAGTCTTCATTTTCTTCTTTTTGGTTAAAAGTGTACCCTATATGTCCATTTATTACATATCTTATGAGGGAGTTGTACCTCTAAAATTTAGAGGAAAGTTGTCAATTCAATGACAACTTCTCCAACTGTTAGTGCTATTTGTTCTTCTTTCTGGGCATCTTGAGTCATTTTCTATATTTATTTCCCAAGGACAAATATGTTCACTAATAGATTTTTGGTGACTCCACTAGGGAATTGAACATATCAATATTTTCTTATTTTAGATACAAAATGGCGCCTTCCCAAAAATGAAGGTTGACGACTCTGTTTAATCAAGGTATCTTAGAAAAATGGTTTGATGCTAGGCCAAGCAATGAAACCAATTTGGAAAAAGATCTGTACCAACAATTGAGGAAATAATTGTTGAAGATGACCAAATACTCCAATCTTTTTGGAATGCTTTCAAAGAAATCATCTGTAAAGCTGAGAAGAATAAGTTGAATCCCTTTGAAGATCACAAGTCCGCTTTACTGCTAAAGAGCGTGCATCATATGTATTATCAACTCAAGGATCTTGAAAAAAGAAGAAATTTTCCCCAGACAGAGAGCAGAAATCCAAAGTATTTTATGACATGTATGCAAATGGGGGAATTTGAACCATCATCCATCTCTTTTGAAAAGGATATATTATCAGATGAGCACAAAGTTGTCTTTATTCCTGATTCATTTTTGAAAGGTTCAAATGATGAATTTCAGTGTGGGGTTGTGGATGAAAATGGTCATGTTGTGGAAGTTGATATAAATGCACTCACTTGTAACCCCAGTGATAGGAAAGAAAGTGCAAATGTGCTGCTATCTAAATCCCTTGATAAAAAGCTCAAAGAGAAGAAATCACTGGAGGAAGAAATGCATGCATGTAAAAGTAGTTTTGTTGAACCTGCTAAAGGTATGGACAATTTGTATTCTCAATCTACATGTATTCACAATAAATATTTTATTTGTGCAAAAGAAAAGGATGTGATTCCTTTCAAATTTGATCCTATGTTTATATAAAATGATATTCAGACACCACAATCATCAACCATATACCCAAATTTTGATTTATCTTGCAATCTGCAAAAAAGAATATGTGATTCCTGATGCTTTTCTTGTGTGTTCAAATAAAGTCATGACAAATGTTGCATCCGAAGAGAATATTGCAGTGAAAATGAAAATGGAGGAACAATTAGAGAAGCCTAAAAGTGGGATTAGTTGGGGAAAATTCAATGCATTATATGTGCCGATAGAATATGGTGAAAATTCAAAGGTGAGAGACAATCCCCTCTTCGAATTATCTGATTTTGAATTAACTAATGAAAACTTGTTCTCTTCTCATGATAAAGATGAACTGGAGGGATATATTCTTGGTAGTGGTTCTAAAAATAATGACATAATCATGCAAAAAGGTGAAGTTCAGATGGATATTGAAAATGTTGTTTTCAACTGTTATGAACAAAAGGGAAACAATCCTTCACAAATAATGGACATTCCAAAGGTTTCTACTAATGATTGTTTACTTGAAAGTGAAACTGTTATACCTTGCTTGTGGACTTTGGTTGACGATTTTTCACCTGATGAAAAAGAAGACAACAAAGTTGTATTTTTGGATGGTTCCTTTTTGTCTGAAACAAAGCATGAAGGTAAGGTTGGTTATATCCAAGAAGTGCATGATGAAAAATGGATTTTTTGTTGCATGTTGATATACAAGGGTTTCTTATACAAGTTGAGTCTCCATTGGACCTATAGGCCATTTTTGAGTTTGTTGATGCTTCATAAGCATGCATTCCTTTTCTACAACGGGTCTTATTTTTCACAAACCGTCAATAGCTTCACATGATCAGCTCAGGGCGTGCTCAGAGGTAGAGTCTTATGACCATGTACATATTTAGGGTTTTGTTTTGGCCTGTTTTGGCATTGGCTAATTTTGGTTTGTGCCTTGCTCCTCTCCACCCTTTGTGCAAGTAGCACCCTATTCCCTTGCTTCTCTCTTGAATTTGTTGCCCAATGGATAAGGATTGGTCTGCCCTAGAGTTTTTGGAGTTCTCTGCATTTTCTACAAAAATATAGTCCTTAATTGGAGCCAATGTTACCCATCAAATTTTGATTTGAAAAACATGCAATTTTTCCCTCTTGAACCGAAAAGGTTTCCATTCCCTGCCTTTGCTAAGCATTTGAGAGGTCATGGTTTTTGTGGTTTCCATAACCATATCGCTAAGTTCTAAAGTTTTAGAATTACTCGACTTCCCGATTCAGTCCCTTGACATTGGAGGTAATCGACATATCAGAGGTTTCTAAAAGTTCAAAACTCTTGACATGGGGTTCGTTGTTCTCACTTTTATGCGATCCCACGACTCTATGGCATATCTCCCTATTTTCAAGGCACTGTTGGTTCATTTAATGAGTTGTATGGTGTATCGTGGGATGTCCCTTCAGGAGTTTTTGAAGCATGAACTCAATCTCAAATCTCTTTTCTCAAGAAATATACCCATGATGCATTAATGTCACTATTAAATAGTAAGTCTAACAAACTGAATTGTTGAGGTGGCCACAATTTTTATCAAATTAAAAGCCTTTTTTTCTGCCATTTGAAATAAATAGCTCATACACAAAGAAAGTTGGTGGCACTCTCAAGCTCAACTTACCAAAGCATTTTTCAAAATGGTGCTTCCTACAATCGATGGGATTTGGGATGATGAACCTTTACTTGTCCTGCAACTTGATTTGAATTGGCCTAAAGAGGAGCAAATTGACATCATCTGTTAGTTGTGCACAATGGCATGGAAGGAGAGAACCAGCTATGTTGAATACAACAGGGTAATTCTCGTTTTGGAAGAAGAAGAAGAACGTGTTGAGCTTCACAACCTTTTTATGGAAATTCAAATAAAAGCGGGTAGAGCTCCTGCCCTAGAGGCAGTTTAATTCTTGGGTCCTGCATACATGTAATCTTTTAATTTTGGTAGTGGTAACAGTAATTTTGGTAGTGAAACCATTTACGTTTCAAAGTTGTTTCTTGATAACAGTCCCTTTCATGAACTATTATTTTTTGGAAATGAACGGTTTCATTTTTGGGATATATATACATATTTTGGCTTTCATAAAAGGGGGGAGAAGGAAAAAGTTTAAAAAATAAGAAACGACGTGATTTTCTTTTCAACACATTTTGATTGTACAGAGGTGTTGGGCCCATGATCTCACATTTTGGCATTGGAGAAATAAAAGAAATATTTTTGAATCTATGTATTTATTAAATGTTTTCTTTGATTGCGAATGAATTGTGATTCTTCGTAATTACTCTTCAATGTTTTATCTATTATGTCAAGCTATGTATATGGTTATTTCTAAAGTTTTGAATTCAATTTAATCTATCTATTGAAAAAGGAGTTTGTTGTCTATTTGATTCTTGTTTCCCACCCATGGGTGTGGGGTAAATAAACTTTGTGTTACTTATTCACATTCACTATATTTTAAATCAACCTTTCACATTTACTTTCATGGTTATAGGTAAATCTTAGTCTTCCTTTTTTGCTTTTCGGTCAAAAGCATACCCTGTATGTCCATTTATTGCATATCTTAAGAGGGAGTTATACCTCTAAAATTTAGAGGAAAGTTGTCAATTTAATGAAAACATCTCCAACTGTTAGTATTGTTTGTTCTTCTTTCTGGGAATCTTGAGTCATTTTCTATATTTATTTATGAAGGAAAAATCTATTCTCTAACACCCACCTACTATAAAAGATGTCACTTAGAACCTGTCGGAAGGTAGTTGTAAAAGTAGATATTTGTATCCATATTTCTTCTTGATCAATTGTAGACATTTTGGAAAGTTTTGAGTAGTAGGGTATGGCAATTTTCTTGTCTTCAAACCTTTCTTCACCACACTTGTAATTGTAAGAAAGATTAAATAAGTGTCAAAACACTTTAAATCAATGCAATTTGGTATTTGTATTGCTCTTCTTTGTGTTGTATATGAATGTATATGAGTTTGATAAAGAATCATTAAGTAGATGTGTTTGCATTATATTATACCATTGTTGCAACTTCTTACTTGTTTTAATGACTATATATGACTCTATTACCTAATAAGGCCTCATTTTCAAAGGCTTAGATCTTCCTCATACAATTTTATATCATCAAATTTTATTTATTAGTACTATGAGAAGTAGGAAGTAGATAACGTATGTTCATGATTCAATGACATAAACTAAGGAAAATCTTAAGAAAAACCTAATTTTTAAACCTTTCAAAGAGTCATGTTTAGTATATTCATACTTTGCTAATGTCTATGAAGATGTAAATGAAACCATAAGGAATTGTAACACTATTATTTGCAGATGTATGTGAAAAGTATTTATCAACTGCAAAGATGTTTATTATATAGCTAGTCAACTAGCTTAACCTAGTGAAATTTATAAGGGTCAAGTTTATAGTTATGTATAGCTATTGTGGGTTATATTATATGTTCATTTTGTTTGATTTGAATACTTATTAAGGCACACCTCTAAGAACAACCTCCTATATTTAAGTTGAACCCAAAGTACAAGAGACACTAACCACTCTCATAGTCAATATTTAACCATCCATAATCTATTGATGAATCCTCTTTTTGCCTTATTGGAGAGATATGCCTAGCCCTAAAACTAAGAAATTCTCTAAGATCATGAAGTAGTTTTGTGACTCAAATTTTGGCACTTTTCTTGAGGATTATTGAACTTAAAGTCACTTCGAAGACCATGTAACTTGGTGTTATTTCTAGCAAGTGGACATATCATGCAAGTTAATAATTTTCTAGGCTTTCATTACAAAGGCCAAAGTAAAGGTCTCCTTTTTGGTGTTAGTGCATTAACTCTAGTGATTGTATTAAGCATTAATAAGTCGATCTTTTGGTGTAACGACAACCGTCTATGTAATAATTAGTATTAGAGCCTCGGTCATAGGTTTGAACCCCTTGCTTGTGTTGGTGGGGATTGTTGTAAGGTGTGCACCCTTGGTCTCCTTGTGCTATGCAAAAAAATGCTTGTGTTCATGACATGGCTTAACCGCCTCTTGTGGATTCATTAACTCTAGCGGTTGTATCAAGCATTAACAAGTCGATCTTTTGGTGCAACAACAACCGTCTATGTAACACTTGTTGTGCCTTTTGTACTTGCACTATGATATAAAGTGTCATGGGAGGGTTGTGGGTTCCTTTGTTTTACCATTACACCTTTTTCAAGTGAGTGTTTCTTCAATGAGAACATCAAATCTCAATGATTCATGCCTCATGCGTGTGTGCCCTAGTTTGCACACCATTTTATTTGTAGTTAATCTTTTGTGCCCAAAGAGGATGAATAATAAATAGGAGATATATGGGGAGTGGATATAGTTTTTTGAGGTGGAATAGATGTGGATAGCTCACATTGGTCCACAATATTCCCATTATCATCATAGGGATCATATTCAGGTTGGTCAATAGGACTATCCTCATCATCATCATCAATATAATTGGGATTGATCTTGATTGTAATTTTAAGGCATGTTGGGTTAGGATATGGGTTTATGATGTTGGATGTAATTGAAATTAATGAAGGTGGATTAGAATAGATTACGTTGGATGAAGGATAGATTAGATGTTTAGACATGGTAGAGGATTGATTGGAAGAGAAAATTTTGGGATTGGCTTAGGATGAGGATGGAAATTAGGATGATCAATTAGAAATGGATTAGGGATTAGAAGAATAGGACCTAAGGATGAGGCTGGAGAATGAGATTGGACTTGGGATCAAATGTCAAGACCTTAAAATGATTTGATTTGATTAAAGATGATTCTCTATACTTAATATAGACTAATGTTCTTAAGCAAGAGTTGATTAGATTTTATTTCTACTTAAGATAGAAAAGTTCTTAAGTAGGAATTTGATTGGATTTGATAACTATACTTACGATAGATTATTGTTCTTAAGTAAGTTTGGATTAAAGATGAAATCAATCTTAAGGTCTTGGTTTTTTATTGGGAGGTTGGATTTTAAATGGATGGTAGTGGATTAAGGATAGGATCCTTGGATGAATGATTTTGATGGTGATGAAAGGGTTTTGGATATAAAGGAGATTAAGTCCTTAACCAAATTTTGATATTCAAACGATGATTTTTTATTAAGGATTAGGGATTAGATGTATGGTTGAGATAGGTAGATGGATAATGGGTGATTGAATTTGGATGAGGGTTAGATGGATAAGATTTGGATTTAGTTGGAATGGGATGATTTGGATAAGGGGATTGGATTAAGATGATGATGGACATGGATAAAGGATGACAGTGAAGGATGTGGATTAAGGATGATGGTGGATAGAGCATATTAGGACCAAGATTAATGATAAAATTGGATTAAGAATAGTCGATTTGATGTGGATTTTGGAGGATGATTAGGATACAGACTAGGACCTTGATTAATTTAAGAAAATTAATTAGGATTAGGGTCCTAAATGATGGATTAGGGATGGACGAGATGATTATGATAGAAAGGGATTATTAGGATGAGATGAGAGATGATTAGGATGGAAAATAATGATTAGGATTAGAAGGGATGATAGGATTAGAGGGGATAATTAGGATGATTATGAGAGATTAGGATGAAGTGATTGGGATACAAAGAGATGATTATAATTATTAAGGGGATGATTAGAAATATTATGGATGATTAGGATGTGTTGGGGAAAAGGTGAATGTGATTATTAGGGATGATTAGGACAAGATAGATGTGAAAGAATGGAAAAGAGATCATAGGTCATCAATGCAAAGAACCTAGGATTGTAAGAGGCCCTTTTCCACTATTTCATTAAAGAGGGAGATCAACAAGGTGAGTAGGTTGACTATCAACCACGAAGGCAGGCCAATAAAACCTAGATCTCCTTCTTTTAGGGGATTAAAAATGGATTGGAATGATTTAGAAATTGATTTTCTATGATTACCCTAATTATACTATATACTTAAAATGCAAGATCCCAAAAAATAACATAATGAAACAACAATTTGTAGGTAGATGTGGAAAGTGCAAGAGACCATGTGCTTGTCCTAAAAAGTTGATTCTGAGCTAAATAGGAGGACTGAGATGCCTAGGGGCATATGGGTCTATGATAGGGTGTCCTAATCTACTTTTGGGGTCCTTTGATGATAGATATGAGCTTATTATTTTCATTTGCAAAGTTGTCAGAATGTTGTCAGATAATTTTGTAAGTGATTTTTCATGACTTGACAAGATTTAGGGCTTTGAATGCAATAATGAACAACTTGTATTCAATCTTTCTTCAATCTTCTTCAAACCTATGACCTACACATTTAAAGAGAGAAAATATTGGGCCATTTTAGGGGCTTGCCTCAATCAAACCCTATGTAAGTGCTTCCACTTCCATAATGAAAAAATTCAATGATAAATGGATAATTGAAAGGAAGGAATGATGAAATCACAAAATGCTGCAACTCACCACCCTTCAATGGCTTCCTTGAAGGACCAAAGTCATGCACATCACCTCAAGGTATTGATCTTTCTTTTCTTTCTTTTCTTGAATTCTTTGGAGACCTATAAAAGTGTTAGCCTTCACAAAACAATAATAACATGAAAACGTATAGAATGTAATAACCCATTCTAATTATTACATAATTATATTATTGCAAATGCCATTATGAATATTTAATTTTAAAATACATAAATAAGCAACTATTTCCAATCATAGCAACACATGTCTAATTAAAATGATTCATATATATATATATATATATTCAATTTCAATGTCAATTACAATATCCAAGTTGACTTGGCTCATAGGGCCACAAAGTCAATACAATGTATACAATTTTACATCAAGGTTACATCATAGACCATGATAATCTTAAAAAAATCCAAGGTTTCCTCTTGATGCTCGCCTCTACTGGTGGACGAGAACATGGTTGAAGTGCTTTACCGCCCAACCACCAAGCTTACACTTCCCCAAAATTCTTCCAACTTGAAGAATACCCAATCCTGCATGGAAAGTTTAGGAAGAGAACAATCTACAAGGTGAAATCTAGTGCGTGCCCATTCATCAACATGCATCTCTATCTATGATGAGAAAAATGTAAGATCTATGCTAGGAATGGCAGAGAGTGTTATCACAATGTCCATAGATATATAATGGGCTAATTGCTTGGCCAAGCATAAAAATTAAGTTGCAACAAATGATAGGTTTTGGATAAAGCAAAAACTTATACTCTCTGAAATCCATTTTGACACCTGTCTCGAAAGGTAACTTTCAACAACATAGTTATCTCTTAGCAACTATCTACCCTCTAGAAGCATCTACCCTGAGGTGCTCTAGTCTACTTAGGTGTTGTTCTATTCAAACAAGAGAATATTCTTTACTCACATATCTACAAAAAAGTAATTCAGTCTACTTATTTCCTCAACTTAATAAAAATCAAAAAAATGATTCAAATGGAACTGATCATAACATTATCCATTCATTTCAAACACATGTCACATGATTACATTCAACATAATTTAGTATTCATTTAAGAATAAATAGATATGTGACAAAATAAGGTATGTCACAAGTATGTGTATGTACGTAGATGAAGATCTATGTGCATACACATATATGTGCAAACTTAAGTTATTCATTTGTGCATACATTCTAAAATAAAAGCCTTTATATCAGATTGCTTCCATTCCAAATAATGTTACAAATTTCAACATATCATTTGTTAGAAATACAAGAAGTAAAGGATTTGTGATCAAGTCTATTTGAACAGTTTCCACATACTAATATGTTGTTTGTAACAAAATATTGTTGTTTATAACAAAATGATGTTGTTTATAGCAAAACAAATGTTGTTACAACAAAACAATTCTATTTGCAGCAAAAAAATACTGATTATAACAAAATGATGTTTATAGAAAAAAAAATGTTGTTTATATCAAAACAATGTTGTTTGTAGAAAGACAAATACTTTTATTATAAAACAATGCTATTTGCAGCAAATCAAACACTGTTTATAACAAAATAATGTTGTTTATAGAAAAATAAATGCTATTTATATCAAAACGATGTTGTTTACAACCAAATAAATACTGTTTACAATAGTTTACAAAATATTGTGTCAATATGTCCTATTATCAGTTTCAAGCTATCTGGTTACCATGTGAACAATCAATGTTCTATCAATTTGATTATGCAATTAATTAAATAATACTAGTGTCCTTTTTGTGTAAATGATAAAACTGAATGACATTCTTGTCGTTTCCAATCACATACATATTGGAACAATTATATTACTATTTCGGGTTAGAAGAGACCTAAGTTTTTAAGGGTGATTGTAATGAATTTGAATTTAATATACAAACATTCTAAGAATGACTAATAGTCAAGAGACTGTTTGGTTTTATTACCAAAATTATCATTGGCCGAATCCCTAAGTATAGGCCGATTATCGGCTACAAAGTTCGACAACTGGTTTATGAAACATTCTCATAGTAATCATTCTAAGAATGATATGTGCATGGAATTGGACTAGTGAAATTGACATATGCGAGCATCACATGCATGCAGGGAAAAATAAAGGGGATCGTACTATTGAATGATTTAATTCATGAACATACAATATACTACAATGGGCTTAATTGATAGTGACATAAATATATGTTCATTGTTCTGAGAATGATGTTAGCAGCCTTCACACCCATTTTGGGTGACATATTTGTGTGGCTTTGTTGAAAGGAAAATAAAACACATATAATGAAACAAAATCAAATAATAGCAGAGAATCTATCATTTTCCCTTCAAGGGAAACAATGATGATTTCTAAATTGTTCAATACAAAATAATAAATTCTAAATATTGGAATCATCCAATTAACCATGAAATGGTTAACAACTTACATGCATACCATATCGATTGAGGTGATAACAATAAATCATATAAGATCAAATTGGGTTCGACTATCATGTCGATAGAGAAAAATGCAAAGGTATGGTGCATACACAGGTTGGTTGATGAGGCCTCTGCCATATAAATCAAGATAGTATTCGATTCAAAATAAAATCCCTAGTTCTAAGAAAATAATGGCTTGCAAAGAATGGGCTTCTTAGGTATTGACAACAATTTCGATTAAAATCAACATAATGAAAAAAAAAAGTTTTCAAGTGGTTTGAAATGAAAATCATACATATTCAACACCAAAGAAATGATTTATCTTTGATCGTGGCTTTTCTCACCTCTTTTCTACTTTTTCCCCCAATGAGTCGATGCACTGGTTTTGCCTTTTTCCTAATTTTCTTGATGCCACTACTAGACCCCTGCTGAATCTTCCCTAGTTTTTTTGTATTTCTAAAATGGAATAATGCATGTTTCCTTACCTGTTCACAACATTATGGGGATGTTTCATTCATAATTCTCATTAATTCAGCCACCCCACAATTTCAAATTCAAATATTTGCCTTAAATTTGATTACAAGCCACGACCTCAAGAGATTTTTCTTATGATTTTATTTGAATTCTATCAATATGATAGTGATAATTTTGATTCCAAATTCAATTCTTAAGGAATATAAATATATGTATATATTATATATATATATATATATTTATATATGTATACATGTATTTGCACACATTGTTCATTCTTATATATATATATATATATGTATATATATATATATATATATGTATATATATATATATATATGTATATATATATATGTATATATATATATGTATATGTATACATGTATATATATGTATTTGTATATATTATGTACATATTTCAATATTTAAATAAGAATGAACTCTTATTTTATTTCGAGCAATAATGTTTTGAATGAAGGGGTTTTCTTATTCTTTAAATAAGTCTTTTCAAAATACATACATTCATTTATGTGCCAATATTTAAATAAGAATGAACTCTTATTTTATTTCGAGCAATAATGTTTTGAATGAAGGGGTTTTCTTATTCTTTAAATAAGTCTTTTCAAAATACATACATTCATTTATGTGCCAATTCATGTTATAGTTTTCTTTTAAATTCTCAAAACACAAGATCAAGATAGACAATTAAATAAGAACTCACATGTATTTCATTCCACAAGTCTACCTTTTCAATCATCGAATCATTTCAAATCAGATTAGTATAATCTCCTATATGAATTTCAAATGTAGTTATCATGCCATTTTGTGGTGTGTGCACCTAGATTCCATCAAGCTTACCATTTGATTTGGCTAAACAATCCTACTTGAACCATGTTCTCGTCCTTCAACTTGTCATCCTACAATTGCACACACTTGAACTTACACAATTCATTAGTAACGTTCAATCATAATAAAATATAAGATAGTTCAAAAGATCACATAGTCAACGATGGTCAACTTCTTTCAAACTTTTCAAAAATATCAAAATTTTCATTCAACTTATTGAATTTCCTCAATAATTCAATTTATCATATTATAATTTAAATGCAATAAAAATTGGGTTATGACATAGAGTTTGACATGATGCTAGGATCTTGAATTGCTACAATAATGCTTTGAAACGGTGTTCTTGACTTCCTCTTGAATGATCTTGACAATATTTTTTGGGCATGAATACTTGTTATATTTCAAATGATGCAATAACTAGGTATTTATAGAAATTTATCTAATATCCTGAGAATTAAATCCTAATAGTCAACATTTGAAATTTGAAATTTGAATGTTAAAATGGCCACTCTAACACATTAAAAATTGGTCCCTAACAAAATAAGGGGACCCATACGCCCATGGGTGTATGGATCTTGGCCCTATTTTCCAAGACACATGGGAGTAAGACATTAATTGTTTGCAATTTATTAGAAAGTGGTACAAATGGGCTATAGAATGCATAATTTTAGCAAATTCGGAAATCAATTAGGATCAATAATTTAGGGGGAGCAAAACATAGTGTGAAATTGTCAAGGGTGACAATTTATGATGCTACATTTAGCCCCCACTTTAGTGTGAGTCTATGAACTTACACTTAGACTCACACTGAAGTAGAAAATATATGTCAAGAGGGGTTTGAATATACACATGTTGAAGAGATAGGATGACTAAGTACCAAGGGAGGTGATCAAACCCCTAGGATCCAAGATCCCATGGCAAACCAACATGAGAACAAAGGAGCACATATATGTATGATATGTAGCAAGACAACATACACTAATATACAATGTCAACATGAAATGCAAAAAGGAAGGTACAAACTAACAAGTTGTGTTATGCTAGGATCCACACCAAAGGTGTTCATGACTCACACAATAGCAAAGTTTGATATTTTTTAGGTGAATCACAAACTGGAAGGTACATGGGCTAGTGAGGACCACTTTTCACTAGGTGAGCCCCCAAGACAAGCTAGAAAAATGAGAAACACACTAGGTTTAGTGAGGACCATTTTTCACTAGGTGTATACCCATGAAAACCATACCAAAAGACAAGATCACAAGAGCTTATTTGGAAAGTCCTATGCCAATGATATGTTTCCAAATAAAGTTACATCATGAGAAGGGGTTGCCCTCAAACGCAATGCAACAAACAATGTAGAAATGAACACTGGAGAGATCCACATATCCAAGGTTAGTATATGTCTTTTCTATAGCGATATAATAGAGATTGGGATTGACATCATTCTCAAAATACTTGTGGAATAATGAACACAATGGGGGAATGACACATAGAGAGAGAAGACAATGAATTTTGGGGCAACATGGAAGAGATCTAAATGTCTCAAAACCTTGCATTGTATCCAAAAGGAAAACACAAGACAAAAATAAAAGACAAAGTTTATGACATATAGAAGAATGAAGATACAAATAGGAAAATTTCATGAAAGATTCATTTCCTTTTTGTATCCTTGCACCAATAAATCAACAAGGGTCATCCAAAGTAAACTCACAAACACTAAGAAACACCAAGCAACACCAAGCAACACCCACAAAAAATAACATCACGTGCAAGCGAACACAAATAACACATGAAACACACATAATATATTACCACACATGTGAGCCAACCTAAAGCAGGTCCTCCGCATCCCAATCTTTCTCATCATATAGGGAAGGAAAACAACTAGCTAAAGGGACTACAACAAGTTTTATACTAGGAGAATCTCTAGGTTCAACACATGGTGGGAGACTCTCATCAGGAGGATCATCATAGTTGTCCCCATCTAAATTCATTTTATTTGAGAATAAAACATTAAGCTCATTATGCACTTCATCATCAATTTTAGCAATTTCATCTTCATCATCCAAATTTATCACAATCAAAGGTCTTATGACAATAGTAGTTAAATTTTCTTGTTTCACTTCTTGTTTCGATTCTATGTCTTGTTTTGGTGAAAATTGTATTTCTTCTCGAGCTTTTTCCATGTGTTGGATTATCATTCACTATTTTATTGTTTTCTTCCAATTGACAACATATAGCACGAAGTCTACGCCTACACTCTTTAGAATTTCATTTTTTTCTTGTAGGGTTTTCAATTTGTGACGAGGTAGGAGTGAGTTTCTAGACCATTGGTTTCTTTTCTTCCCTCAAGGGAGGAACTGGAGGAACCATCGAGGGTTGTGAAACCATTATATCTTTAGGTATATACACTTGTTTTATCTTCGGAGGCACAAAAGGAATCATTTGATTGTCTCTTGGTCTTTATATGAGATGGGTGGGGGAACTATAGAATACTTACCTTGGTTAGTTGGAAGGGTCTTGGCTTTGGGCATGGGCTCATCCATAATAAGCGAGGGAGGCAGAACGCCCATGAACCTATCATTCTCTTGAATATTACTAAGGGATAACTTTGTTATGCAATTTTCCTTGAAATTTTGGTATGACTTGAAAAAGAAACCTTTCCAAGGATTTATAGGTTCCAGAGGTTGAGTCCAAAAGAAATCTAGTGAAAAGTTCCCACTAAAGGACAAAGGATTATACCCACTATGATGCATTGTAAATATCCCATTTTCAAAGGGGAAATTTATCCACTCTTGAATAACCGATGGGGTGACATTCATGGAGCATAGCCATGGGTAGCCTAGCTTCACATGAAATTGATCTGACATTACAATGATGCAAAATGAGACATTTAATTATTTTGGTTCAACTTTAAGAGGAAGAGTGATCGAACCTATAGTATGACAAGCAAAACCTTCATGATTTTTCAACCATGCTTTCAATTTCTCATAAGAATCTTGATAAAGCTCTTGCACAAACAAGAATTCCTTAGTCATCACATTCTCTACATACATGAGATCAATGAGTATTCCTTGTACATGTTTCTCATTGATACAACCAACAATGTAGAGAGGACCATCGGGTGCATGTCTAAGTGTGTCATTATGGGTGAAAGCAATGTCAGGTAACATAGTGGTTTGACCCTTATGAGGTTGAAAATCTATCAAATAAACCATATTTTGTAGACCATCCTCATTAGCATTGTAATCATTATTCATGCCATTAGTTGTATCAATATTCATCTCATCACTCTTAACATCACAAGATTGCACAAAGTTGGATGAATGGTTTGGAATTGGATTGGTAAAAATCTATGAGTTTTGGTTAGGTGGGGCAATAAAATTATTCCCTTTATCATTAACACCATCCAACTGGATTTGATTAGAATCAATGAGGTCTTAAACTTTACATTTAAGGCACATGCATCATTATGTTTCATGTCCACTTGTGTGATGATATTGAAAAAAGGAATTTGGATTATAATTTGGAGGTAAAAGTTTTTTTGTGTCCACAAGTCTACGAGGAGGTAATCATATTAAATTCTTACTCAAATGTTGCAACATGATTGAATGGAGAGTGTTAGGTAACTGGATGAATTGTCTATCTCTCGATCTAAATTGATATGGATTTGAACTTATAGTAGCAACTAATTGAGGTTCAATATGGTTGGTTGTTTGCGATTTATTTATCTTGATAAATTTCTTGTTTTGCTTCTAGAATGGTTGGTATTTGTCTTGAGGTACAGATTCAGACTTCTCAGTATGATCCAATGAAGATATCTCTTCATACTAACTAACCAAATTTTGATAGTCATGAAGATTCGGACACAAATGTATGAAGTATGGAAATTTCATTAATAAGATTTTGTCCCTTATGTCTAACTACAAATTTTCAATGAACACTCTTTGGACATCCGCATCAAGAAGAGTAAGATTGATCTTTGAATAAAGCAACTAATAGTAGCTTATGAAATCTGTGACCTATTTGTTTTTCTTTTGTTTGCATTACATTAAATCATTATTAATCTTAGGACCAATGTTTACTTGTAAATGATTGAGGAATGCATCAACAAGATCATTGAATTATTTGGTAATGAGCAAAACCATTTCAAATCCATGTCCTTCAATGACCTAGGAAAGAGTTTAGTTAGGAGTTTATCCTAAAAAATGAAGTCACTACATAAGGTTGTATATGCCGATATATGATTGCTAGGGTCTCTCTTACCATTATACTTTTCAAATTGGGGTATCTCTATGTTTTGTGGTATTTGTGCTTTCAATATTTCAAGTGACAATGGGCTCCTTTTGACATATTGTGATGGTTGTCCATTTTGGTTTGGTTACGTGACATAATAACCCGACCAAAATAACCTTGGACAGAATAACCCGGTCACAATAACCTAGGGACAAAATAACCCAGGGCCATAATAACCTAAGCCAAAATAACCCATGGTCAAAATAACCCATGGAAAAAATATCCCCATAAGAATATAGAGAAAGGAAAACAAAATTTATAAATTACATGTATGTTGCTAAAAAAACTTTATTATTCAAATTTTCAATTAAAGTGTCAAATTATGAGCAATGCCTCTTATATAATCTAAAATTTTATGGTTGTCATAACCATCAACCAATCTTTTTAGTATTTCTTTGAGTTCACGATATTTTTTCCTGCTTGGTTGCCCAGTGTATCCAACCATATATTTCTCTATTCTATTCTCTTGGAGACTTTGTTCTTTTTTCACTGCTTTGATGAATTTCTAGACTGAGTTGTGTGATGCTTGGAGCAATTCACTAAATCCTCTATTCCATCCCTCAATAGTATTATTGGTTATGGGAGGATCATCTTGATTAGCTGAATAGCAATTCCACATTGTGATTGGAAACTTGGGTGATCGTTTGTTGCCTCTTTTGGTTAGTCTGCCAATCAACGTGTCTTCAAAATAATCAATTATGGGTTGTAGGGTCTCCTCATGTTTTATATAATAAGGAGATTGTTGAAGTGTTTCAAATGCATCAATTACGTCTATCTGAGGCATGCAAGCTAATGCAACAAGTTTCTTTACTTCTCTTAATTCTACCACTTTATATATCTTCTTAATGCCTTTTCATTTATATCTTTTCATAATAACTCTTAATCAACATATTCCCACGAAATTGCCTTTATTTTTATACTTATTTACCATTTTATAGGTTATTTAAGCATATTAAAGGTGTTTTAAGTCTATTTTAGGGGTATATAATGGATATATGGTCTAAAAATGATCTAAATAGCCTCTATGGTGCCTCACAATCATATTTAAAATTTATTTTATGTCATTTCTAGTTTACTAGCTTGATCTAAAATGACCATGGGTTATTCTGTCCATGGGTTATTTTGACCATGGGTTATTTTGTCCATGGGTTATTATGACCCTGGGTTATTTTGTCCTTGGGTTATTTTGGCCAGGTTATTTTGTCCAAGGTTATTTTGCCCGGGTTATTATGTCCTGATACCTTTTGGTTTTGGCTCAAGGTTGAGATTTTCTGTTGAAGTGAGGTGATGTTTTGTAAAAGTTGGTTGATGATGAAATCATTGGTTGACATGTTTTGGGAATGTGGTGAATATAGTGGAAGTGTGTATGTACTTGCTGGGATACTATGTTGCAAATTTATGAGAGGGGATGGAAATTGGGGTGTGACATGGGAAGATCCAAAACCATAAGGATTTCCAGTGGAAAGGCCTATTGTTGGAGTTATACCAATGCTTTGTTGTATCATGGAAGAAATAGTTGGATATGTGTATGTAGGGATAGATGTTATAGTTGTAGGGAGGGAGACTTTCCTCCTTGACTTTGAGTATATCCTAAAGCTTGAGCATAACTAGCCATTGTAAGTACATTATTATCAACTAGATGGGATAGGCTACACAAAACCTCTAATCCATGATCATCATTAATCAGTTTCTTCATGTTATCAATTATAGGAACTATTGTACCAATGAAGTGTTCAATACTCACAAAGTCTTGAAGTCTTTCTAAGTCTTTGTCTGAAATATTCCGAGCCAATTTTTCCCATTTTTTCAAATTACAAATTACAAATCAATGCACCCGTTAAGGTTAGCAGCTAAACCAAAACGTTGCTGAAGTAACTCTAACCAGTATGTACACCAGGATCCCGATGCGGGCAAGGTGTGAGCATTGGTCAGGGGATCCTAATCAAAATGCTTATGCAATAACTCTAACCAAGGATGGCGCCGATGATGGCGAGCATATGGTCAGAGGGTCTTCTATACTAAGTACTGAAAGGGAACTCAACACCAAGTATGTGCTACCCAATCCAGTATGGAGTTGAGGTGACCATATGGCAGAGTATTACAAATTATAATGCTTGAAATAAATGACTGAAATGCTGAAAGTACTCAACACCCAGAATGTGCTTTCTAACCCAGAGTGGGAAAGTAGCTACCATAGGGCGGAGGTAAATTAAATACAATAGCAAATACTGAGTGAAAAGCTAAACATTACAACTATGATGAGCAAGAATAACTATACTGTTAGTACTACTGCCAGTTTACAATATGAATGATAATATCTTGCTAGAAATATGAATCAACTTATAAATCAAGCTGCAACAATTCATAAGAGCTTCCTTTACTGAATGAATGAAGCTTAGATCTGAAAAGGCACTAAACAGACCAACCTCAAATGCTGGTTTATGACAGTCCAAATTTCCTTGTGCACGAACAACAGCCCTGTACTTCACAATTTCACTCACAACTTGCTCAAAACTTCATCAAATCTCATGAGACAGATTGCAAAATGATGCTAGTATGATGGCAATTCAATTAGAACACTGAAAGCTGATCAAAACCCTCCATTTAATTTATGCACGGAAATCCAAGCAAGGACAGATGGTACGGCCCAACCAGAAGTTTGACTTCTTAAAAATCCAAAGCTTAACAAAAAAATCTACAAATTGGAGAATTGAAGCGCCTCTTACAAACACTTAGATTTATGCAATACCCAAAAGCAATGTTTTTGTATTTTTTGATTTACGAATAAAAACACCAATCTGCTGTAGCTAAAATGCAAATCTGAGAATCTCTAATATGCAAAATCAGAAACTAAAGAGTCACAATGCTGATTACAATGCACAAATTCCAATGAACTCACAAAACTATACTAAATCACCACTAGTTGTTGTGTTGCAAGCAAGAAGCAATGCCCGAGCTAGGAGGCCTTCATTCCTCGAAGCAATTCCAGAGCCAAACCGACAGCATAACAATACTGTAGACAAAAGATGATCTCAATGATAACCAAAGGCTCCCTTTTATAATTTTCGGTTGACCCCTTCTCGAAACCCTAACCTTCTTTTTTGAGTCAAACCCTAATCCCAAGAGATGGCGTCCCCTTTCTTCACTTTGACTTTTAATTAAATTCACAACTTAGGAAAAGGTGTCCCACTTAAGGTTCTTATTTCAACCTTAATAAATTCAATATAAATTCAATATAAACTCAATGATGGCGCCACCCTTCAAGTCCACCTTTTAAAATAACATTAAGTTAATAGACTAGGCCAAGGTGGTAAAATAACATTAAAATATAATGTTATTTTAAGTAAAATGAGCTTATCTCTCTGAAACTGTATTCTGAAGCCCGAAACTAAATACGCCAATTGAGTCAGCTGAAGAGAAAAGTCAACTGCCTGAGACCAACTTGTTTACTACCAAAAATAGAATTTACTAAAAATAGTAAATTCCTGAAGATGCTCAGAATGCCGAGAAGAACATACCACTGCGAAGCTCTCTAAAAACCTAGAAAGAATCAGCTACTGAAACAACCAACTCCGAGCAAGAACTTCCTTCAAAATAGGAAACCCTAATTTTACCTTCCGACTAGCCTACGGGTCTCTAGAATAGGCCAACGGTCACTGAAAAGATCAGGCTTGAGAAGGGGACATTACAGTTCGCCCTCCCCAAAATTGCTTGTCCTCAAGCAATTGCAAACTTGGATGCTGCAGAATCTCATCATTCTCCCAAGTTGCATCCTCCATAGGTGAATTTTTCCACTTCACCAAGTATTCTTTGATGGTTCTTTTCCTTAAAGAACGTTCTCTGAAATCAAGTATCTCCTCTGGAACTACAACCAACTGTCCTTCTTCATCCAAAGGTGGCAACTGTGATGAAGCAACCACATTATGTCCAAGTGCCTTCTTGAGGCGAGACACGTGGAAGACATTGTGTACTCTGCTATCAGAAGGTAGCTCTAACTCATAAGCTACTGCTCCAACCTTTCTCATGACCTTGAATGGCCCATAGAAACAAGGTTTGAGCTTCTCAGCTCCACTCTTCTTGAGAGTAGACTGTCTGTACGGTTGTAGTAGGAGATAAACCAAATCTCCAACCTCAAAAGAACGCTCAATACGCCTCTGATCAGCATACATCTTCTGCTGATTTTGTGCCATCGAAAGATTATCCTTCAATGATTTCATGATGTCTTGACTTTGCTGCAACAAGTCCTTGGCTTGAGGTGCTTTGCTATCACCAAACACCAAATCGGCAAAACTAGGTGCTTCATACCCATAGAGAGCCAAGAAAGGAGACATCTTAATTGACATATGAAAGGAAGAATTATAACAATACTCGCCTATATGCAGCCACTTAACCCATGCTCTTTGTTGCTCTGACACATAGTTTCTCAAGTAGCCTTCCAACCACTTGTTCACTATTTCAGTTTGTCCATCTATTTGGGGGTGATAACTAGTGCTTGGAGTGAGCACAGTACCACTCATTTTGAAGACCTCTTGCCAAAAAGTACTTAGGAACTTGCTGTCCCTATCACTCACAATGTTCTTTGACAACCCATGTAGCCTAAACACCTCGCAAAAAAATAGATCTGCAACTTGGGCTGCGGAAAAAGAGCTGGTAATGGCAAAGAAATGAGCAAATTTGGTTAGTCTATCCACTACCACATATATACAATCCTTCCCTTGGGCCTTGGGCAACCCTGTGATGAAATCCATCGAGATTCTTTCCCATTTTTGATTGGGAATAGGGAGTGGTTGCAGCAAACCAGCTGGTAATGTATGCTCATTCTTGTTCATTTGACAAACAGGACACTCCTGAATGTAGCATTGTACTTCTCCTTTCAATCCCTTCCAAGAAAATATTTCTCAAATCTGCCTATATGTCTTAAAGAATCCTTAGTGACCAGCAACCGGAATGTCATGAAATGTCAATAGAATCTTCTTCTTAAGCTTAGAATCATCCATCAGAAAGATTCTTCCCTTATAGTGTATCAACCCCTAAATCACCTTGTACCTTTCATCATGAAAAGTACCCTCAATAATGCTGGTTGCAAATTAATTTTTGGCATAATCAGCAAGCAACATGTCTCTCCAATCTGCAGTAAGCTCACACAATGAGCTAAGATGGGGTCTCCTGGATAGAGCATCTGCCACGATATTATTTTTCCCTTTGACATATTCAATGTCAAAGTCGTAAACTTGAAGCTTACTCACCCACTTTTTTTGCCTCTCGTTCAGGTCCTTCTGATGCATGAAGTGTTTGAGGCTATTGTGATCAGTCTTGACCACGAACTTGTTTCCTACCAAGTACTGCCTGAACTTGGCTAATGCATACATAATGGCAAGCATTTCCTTGTCATAGATAGAGTATGTTCTCTCAACTCCCCTCAGTTTTCTGCTCTCAAATACAATAGGATGTTTGTCTTGCATCAAGACAGCCCCAATTCCTTCACCGGATGCATCACATTGCAGCTTGAAAGGCTTGGAAAAATCCGGAATAGCCAGAACCGGACAAGAGCTCATGATCCTCTTAAACTTGTCAAACACAGTTTGGGCCTTTTCTGACCAACAAAAGGCTCCCTTTTTGGTGAGATCAGTAAGAGGAGCAGCATTCTGTGAGTAACCTTTTACAAATCTCTGATAAAATCCGCAAAGACCCAAAAAACCTTTCAACTGAGTCAAGTTCTCAGGAGGTGGCCAATCAACTACTGCCTTTATCTTTTCAGGATCCACCTTCACTCCCTCAGCACTGATTATGTGGCCAAGGTACAGTAACTCCTACATTCCAAATTCACATTTGGATGCTTTTGCGAACAAACTCTCAGATTCCAGGATGCTAAGCACTTCCTCCAAATGCTTGAGATGATCCTCCCAAGTCTTGCTGTAAATCAAAATGTCATCGAAAAATATCAACACAAACCTCCTTAACTGATTCTGAAAAACTCTGTTCATGCAAGACTGGAAGGTAGCAGGAGCGTTAGTCAACCCAAATGGCATGACTAGAAACTCAAAATAGCCATAGTGACATCTGAAAGCTGTCTTCTCAACATCAAATCCTCTCATTCGAATCTGATGGTAACCCGATCTCAAATCGATCTTCGAGAAAACTTGGCCATGTAGCTCGTCAATGAGCTCATCTATCCTTGGAATAGGGTATCGGTTCTTGATTGTGCTTTGATTCAAAGCACGATAGTCCACACACATGCGCATGGTACCATCCTTCTTCTTCACCAGAACCACTGCAGAAGCAAAGGGGCTCTTGCTTGGGTGAATGAAACCCATCTCCAAGAGTTCTTGAATGTTCTTCTCAATCTCATCCTTTTGCCTCTTGGGGTACCGATATGGAGTTGTAATTACCGGTTTAGCTCCTTCCTTGAGCTCTATAATATGTTCTGAACCCCGCTCAGGTGGCGGTCCAGGAGGCAAATCAGCAAAGACTTTGCCCTTCTTTGTGAGTAGAGACTGAACATCAGGAGGATAGTCTCTTTTAGTCTCAACCAGACTAGCAGGAAGGATCATGCACTCTGCAACCCACTCAGCTTGATCATGACGGATCATCCTTGCCATTCTTTTGAATGACACAACCCGAGGGCCCCCATTGGACATTCCTCTTAGCACTATCCTCTTTCCATCAGATTGAAACTTGAGCTCCATAGTTTGCAGATTCAAGGAGATCTCCCCAAGTGAACGCAGCCATTGAATGCCTAGAACGACATCAGTATCTCCAATGTGGACTACATAGAAGTCATCCTTGACTTCGTAGTTTCCCAATTGCATGGTCATGTTCGAGATTTTCTTGGTGCATGAAATATGGAATCCATCGGCAACCATGACCTTGAAGCCTTCAAACTCCTCTGTTTGCAGCCCCTTCTTTGCCACCACAACTTCATCAATGAAGTTATGTGTTGCTCCAGTGTCGATCAAAGCAACGATTCACTGCCCTTTGATCATCCCTCGAACCTTGAAGGATTCGTTTCTTTGGAAGCTCGAAAGTTGAGCCAAGACTCCTCCACTTTCCTTCTCATCTTCGGACTCTTCTGGAGCTCTTTCTACTTCATTTTCTTCAAAATCAGATTGCTGGTCGGAAAAATCAGAACTACTTTCACCAGCAGAATAGTACTCAATCTGATTAAATTTAACTCCCTTAGGGCAAACATGATCTTGAGACCATTTTTCCCTACACCGAAACACAACCCCTTTCTTCTGAGTTCGTTCAAGGTCTCCGGATCCAATCTTGTGACATGGGGATTATGATGTTTGAACTCCTTATGCTGAGGTCTCAAAGGAGGTCTATGCTGAGGTCTTTTCCCTTTATCCCTTTTCTAAAAGGGGGAATTGGATTGAAACTTTTCCTTAGGAGCAGCCCACTCCATGTTTCTTGCCTTCTTCATGGCCTCCTGTAGGGTTGGTGGATCAAAGGCTTTAATCCAACCTTTGAGTGGTTCCATTAAACCTTCGCTGAAAAGGATCACCAATCTCCTCTCTGTGATTCCAGTAACCATGACTGAGAGTCTCTGAAACTCAGCTATGTAGGCATCAACTGTGCCATACTGCCTCAATTGTGCAAGTTCTCTGAAATGTATTTCAGGGTCCTTTTTCTCAAATCTCTCGATGAGCCTAGTGGTGAACTCATCATAAGTTGTGATAGACCCATGACCCAAAGTAACTAGGCCATGGTACCACCACTCGTGCGCCACCCCATCAAGGTGTAGCATAGCGAACTTGATCGCCTCTTCTTCTGCCATGGGTCTGAGAGCTAGATAGTTATCCAGCTTCTGTATCCAAGCTCGGGCTGAACTGTTATCACTCCCGTCAAAGTGTGGAAGTGTAACCTTGTTGACAGCTTGGTACAAGTCTCCTTGAGTTGATGGTCTTCTTTGATCATAATGTCTACCTTGTCCTTTATTTTTCCTTTTATGATCCATAAAGTCATTGTAGGACATATCCATCTTGATGTCGACAGGTAAAGAATCATACTCTGCATGACCAAGTCTCAACTGCTCCATGAATGAAGCATTCTCTTCAGGATCTGGCTGAGTGTTAACAAGTGCCACGAAGGTGGGTTTGAAGGGCCTAGCTGAGACATAAGTGTTGTTTGAAGTATGCTGAGCAGCATGTCCATCATGCTGGTTGGAAGCACTGTGCTCTCCTCTATGCCCGGTGTTGTTCTGTGGAATGGTGTTCTGACCCACTTTTCCCATCATGAGCGATACCATGTCCATCAAGGCATCCATCTTTCTTTCGAATTTCTTTCCGGGACTCATTGATCTTTCTCTTCCTTTCCCACTGTCATCTCTGTTGTTGGTAAGCCTCTTGTTACCCCCAACTGATCTCTCACCTTCTGCCATATCAGATCCCTAAGAAGACTCCCAATGAGCCCTCAAAACCTCTGAAGCTGTCTAACCCTCCGGAGCCTGATAAGGCTGGAACTGTTTTCCAACCTTCTTGTCTTCCCTTGCAATGTACCCCTTTTCTCTGTCACTCATAGACAGTTTGTTCACAGGATGGCAAGATCTTGGCTCTGATACCACTGAAATATTCCAGGCCAATTTTTCCCGTTTTCTCAAATTACAAGTTACAAATCAATGCACCCGTTAAGGTTAGTAGCTAAACCAAAACGTTGTTGAAGTAACTCTAACTAGTATGTACACCGGGATCCCGATGCGGGCAAGGTGTGAGCATTGGTCAGAGGATCTTAATCAAAATTCTTATGCAATAACTCTAACCAAGGATGGCGCCGATGATGGCGAGCATATGGTCAGAGGGTCTTCTATACTAAGTACTGAAAGGGAACTCGACACCAAGTATGTGCTACCCAATCCAGTATGGAGTTGAGGCGACCATATGGCGGAGTATTACAAATTACAATGCTTGAAATAAATGACTGAAATGCTGAAAGTACTCAACACCCAGAATGTGCTTTCTAACCCAAAGTGGGAAAGTAGCTACCATAGGGCGGAGGTAAATTAAATACAATAGCAAATATTGAGTGAAAAGCTGAACATTACAACTATGATGAGAAAGAATAACTATACTGTCAGTACTATTGCCAGTTTACAATATGAATGATAATATCTTGCTAGAAATATGAATCAACTTATAAATCAAGCTGCAACAATTCATAAGAGTTTCCTTTACTGAATGAATGAAGCTTAGATCTGAAAAGGCACTAAACAGACCAACCTCAAATGCTGGTTTATGACAGTCCAGATTTCCTTGTGCACGAACAGTAGCCCTGTACTTCACAATTTCACTCACAACTTGCTCAAAACTTCATCAAATCTCATGAGACAGATTGCAAAATGATGCTAGTATGATGGCAATTCAATTAGAACACTGAAAGCTGATCAAAACCCTCCATTTAATTTATGCACAGAAATCCAAGCAAGGACAGATGGTACGGCCCAGCCAGAAGTTCGACTTCTTCTTAAAAATCCAAAGCTTAACAAAAAAATCTACAAATTGGAGAGTTGAAGTGCCCCTTACAAACACTTAGATTTATGCAATACCCAGAAGCAATGTTTTTGTATTTTTTGATTTACGAATAAAAACACCAATCTGCTGTAGCTAAAATGCAAATCTAAGAATCTCTAATATGCAAAATCAGAAACTAAAGAGTCACAATGCTGATTACAATGCACAAATTCCAATGAACTCACAAAACTATACTAAATCACCACTAGTTGTTGTGTTGCAAGCAAGAAGCAATGCCCGAGCTAGGAGGCCTTCATTCCTCGAAGCAATTCCAGAGCCAAACCAGCAACATAACAATACTGTAGACAAAAGATGATCTCAATGATAACCAAAGGCTCCCTTTTATAATTTTCAGTTGACCCCTTCTCGAAACCCTAACCTTCTTTTTTGAGTCAAACCCTAATCCCAAGAGATGGCGTCCCCTTTCTTCACTTTGACTTTTAATTAAATTCACAACTTAGGAAAAGGCGTCCCACATAAGGTTCTTATTTCAACCTTAATAAATTCAATATAAACTCAATGATGGCACCACCCTTCAAGTCCACCTTTTAAAATAACATTAAGTTAATAGACTAGGCCAAGGTGGTAAAATAACATTAAAATATAATGTTATTTTAAGTAAAATGAGCTTATCTCTCTGAAACTATATTCTGAAGCACGAAACTGAATACGCCAATTGAGTCAGCTGAAGAGAAAAGTCAACTACCTGAGACCAACCTGTTTACTACCAAAAATAGAATTTACTAAAAATAGTAAATTCTTGAAGATGCTCAGAATGCCGAGAAGAACATACCACTGCGAAGCTCTCTGAAAACCCAAAAAGAATCTGCTACTGAAACAACGAACTCCAAGCAAGAACTTCCTTCAAAATAGGAAACCCTAATTTTACCTTCCGACTAGCCTACGGGTCTCCAGAATAGGCCAACAGTCACTGAAAAGATCAAGCTTGAGAAGGGGACATTACATTGTCCATTTTTTGCAATTTGTCTTCAGGAACATGGGCAGCCATAGTATCAACATTTGTAAAGATAGGTATTTGTAAGGTTCTCATTGGTATGGTCGTGTTAGGGATAGAGTCCAAAATGGGTTGAATTTGATAACACTTTTCATGAAAGATTTAGAAGACTTGAGATCCACAACAAATGTGATAATAGTGTGGGACGCGATAAGTCTAAAACTATGTCTCACTAAAGTATTGGCAATAGGACACCAAGTTGTGAAACTCATGAAAGTTTCACAACACCAAGTGTACCCAAGATGAACACCAAACTGCTAAATAAGCTCAACAAACACTAAAAAAAATTAGACAATAGAAGCAAACGTGCAACACATCAACTGATATCTAAAAAAAAGTTTGTCTGGTCAAGAATAGTAGGATAAAGGCATTCAAGGGTGTTTGAGTCATAGTCAAGAGTTCTGGAAATTCAAAATCTAACTGTGTATTACACTGCTTAAGGATTCTAATTCTGTTTGCAAATAGTTGTAATAGTAAATAATTTTTTCAGAATTTTCTTATCTTATGCCAATTTGATGCAAAATGCAAGTATTAAAAAATGTTGAAGATGTTTGAACAATTTTGAATGAAATTTTTTAGATTTGATATGCAATAATTGATTGATTCTAAGATACTGAGACCTAAAAATGATTCTTTTAGATGCAAATTTGAAACCAAACAATGCACTTTCTTCCACATTTATGAACTATATGTAAAATACCTAAAAAAATGCAATTATGGATTCTAAAATAGAGATTTGTAAGTACATACAAACTAAGTAGACATAAATAGACAACTGCAAAAAAAATTGTTGTTTCAACTGTATAAGGACAAATGCACCCAAGGGTAGCTAAGTCCTTGATAGGGGGTTTGAAAACTGAAAAAACTAAATGTTTAAGTTTCTATTTAAGGTTGCTATTTCTATCTGCAAACAACTTTTGACAGTGCCTATTTTTCTAGAATTCTCCAATGTAAATGAGATGCAAATGTGTGACAATGTGCAAACAAAAGTGACAATTATGAGTGCAATTTTGGATGAAAAACTGATCTAAATGACTAAAACACACCCTAATGCAAGCTATACTGCAATATGAATGCAATATTTTTGATTTTTTATGACTTTTTATGATGCAAATATTAAACCCTAAATGAGAAATACAAGACTATGCAAGGAAAAACCTAGATCTAGGGTTTGAGAGACTTATAATTTCAAAAAAATTATGATGTTAACACATCAGTTTCACCAAAATGAAAGAACGAGAAAGAGATCATAGGTCCTCAATGCAAAGAACCTAGGATTGTAAGGGGACCTTTCCACTATTTCATTAAAGAGGGAGATCAACAAGGTGAGTAGATTGACTATCAACCACGAAGGTGAGCCAATTAGACCTAGATCTCCTTTTGGGGGATTGAAAATGATTGGAATGATTTGGAAAATCGATTTTCTATGATTACCCTAATTAGACTATATGATCTAATACTTAAAATACAAGATCCCAACAAATAACATACTAAAATTGCAATTTGCAAGAAAATATGGAAAGTGGGGGAGACTGTGTACCTATCTTGAAAAGTTGATTGTAAGTTGAATAGGAGGATTGGGATGCCTAGGGGCATATGGGTCTCTGATAGGGTGTCCTGCTCTACTTTTGGGGTCCTCTGATGAAAGACATGAGCATATGATTTTTGTCTGCAAAGTTGTCAGAATGTTGTCGAACAATTCTATAAGTGAGTTTTTGTGGCTTGACAAGATTTAGGGCTTTGAATGCAACAGTGAACAACTTGTCTTCAATATTCTTCAAACCTATGACCTGCACATTCAAAGAGAAAAATTTGGGCCATTTTAGGAGCTCGCCTCAGTCAAACCTCATGTAAGTGTTTCCACTTCCACAATGGAAAATGTGAATGATGTAGAGAAGGGGTATTCACTGCTCACAAGTCTCTTTATTATCAAGAGAGTCCTAGGGAATGAACTACCCTAAACTACGTCAAGGGATAAAGCTTAAGTGACAAAATAAGAGGCAAGAGTTCAAGAATCAGAGAGTAAATCACAAAGGTTTTCTAGACAAACTGACAGGCTCTTGAACAAAGGATGATAGCATGGAACAAGGATGACAGTGTGACGCGTTGGCGTCTCATACGGACCAAAAATTGAGAATATCCTAGAAAATAGCTTAGTGACTACTTCTACTCTAACTACTAAGAACTTTGATATGTGGGAAAATAACAAAGTATAATAGAACTAAATTAAAGTAAAGTGAACTAAGTAAAATGTAAATCATAAAGTGAGAGGAGATATAGAAAATTCTCACAACCCAAGCAATGAAGCCTCCAACAAATGAATGTCTTCAATACCTGTACACATAAGATCGAGGAAAAATGTTGGGGTTGTTTAAGGGCTTGCCATAATCAAACCCCCGTTTCGGTGTTCCCACCTCCACAGATAGCCAGATAGATAGAGAGAAATAATAAGCAAAAATGAAACGAATGCAAGAGTGATAAAAGAAAACGCCACTCAAGGAGGAGAACCTGCGTCACGAAATAGATTTGCAATAGATAGGGGATGTGAGAAATCCCAAGATGCTCAAAGATACAAGGCACAAGATAGATATCACTTGCAAGGCTTGAAGAAGCCAAGGAGAGAGATAGAGTTGCGAGAGCAAGGGAGTTGAAAAGAGTGTTATGAGAATGTGAGAGTGTTGTAGCAAGCTATAGAGAGTTGTGCAAGAAAGATGCAAGATCAAGACAAGGGAATGGTCAAGAGGAAAGTCAAGAAGCTAGAAAGAAAAATGCTAGAGATACCAGAGAGAACAATTGAATGAAAGAGAGGGATTTAAAAGAGAGAATAAGAGGGAAAAGAAGCTTCCCAAACTATTGCAAGGCGTCTCGGGTTATTACCATCGATGAAAGTAGTTGACAAGTGGCAAGGCACTAAAAAATGATCATTTGAATGTCAACATGTCACAAGATGATATGACAGGGCGTGGATGTCTACATGACGTGCTAGAGTCTAGACAAATCACGCTACAAAACGATGAGAATGAGGAAAGCACAAGGTTTGACACAAATCTGGCATGCAAAAGTAGCTGTTGAAAAGGGGTCCTAGGCATCTTGAGAAGGGAAAAAGGCTTATGCAAGGGCTAAAATGGGCCCACACAAATACTAAGGGAGTGGGCACTAAAGTGGATACAAGAATTTATGTGAAATTGCAAGGGGTGTAATTTTATGACATTACAAATGATAAATGGATAACTGAAAGGAAGGAATGATGAAATCACAAAGTGTTCCAACTCACCACCCTTCAATGGCTTCCTTGAAGGATTGAAGTCATGCAAATCACCTCAAGGTGCTGATCTTTCTTTGCTTGATTTTCTTGAATACTTTGGAGACCTATAAAAGTGTTAGCCTTCACAAAAAAATAATAACATGAACACATAGAATTTGAAATGATGTTAGGATCTTAAATTGTTGTAATAATGCTCTGAAACGATGCTCTTGAATTGCTCTTGAATGATCTTAACAATAGTTTTTGCTCATGAATGCTTGTTAGATTTCAAATGATGCAATAGCTAGGTATTTATAGGAATTTCTCTAATTTCTCGAGAATTAAATCTCGATAGTTGACATTTGAAATTTAAAATTTGAATGTTAAAATGGCCATTTTGACACATTAAAAATTGGTCCTCAGTAGAATAGGGGAACCCATATGCCCATGGGTGTATGGGTCATGATCCTATTTTCCAGGACACAATGTATCAGAGGTAAAACATTAATTTCTTGCATTTATTCAATTCTTTCAATTTATTGGAAAGTGACACAAATGGGCTATAGAATGCATAATTTTAGGAAGTTAGGAACTCAATTAGGCTCAATAATTTAGGAGGAGAAAAACATAGTGTAAAATTATCAAGGGCGACAATTTACGATGCTACACGATGATTAGAATGATTGGGGTGATTAGAAAGATTATGGATGATTAGGATGAGAATGATTAGTGTGATATTATGATGATTAGGATGGAAAGATATGATTAGGATAAGATGAAGGATGATTAGAATGATAAAGGATGATTAGGATGAGACAATTGAGAGGATTAGGATGATAAGGATGAGATGGGACGATTAGGATGAATGATTAGGGTGATTAGGGGGATAGATAGAATTACTATGGATGATTAGGATTAGATTAGGGATGATTAGGATGGGATGAGGAATGATTAGGAATGATTATAATGACTAGAATGGGATAATTAGGATGAATAGGAATGATTATGATGACTAGGATGGGGTGATTAAGATAAAAAGGGATGAATAGGATTAGGATGGAAAAGAATAATTATAGTGAGAATGGATGATTATAATGAAAATGGATTATTAGGATTAGAAGGGATGATTAGAATGGAAATGGATGATTAGAATGAGAAGGGATAATTAGAATGATTATGGGGAATAATTATAATGAAATTATGATGAGATTATTAGAATGGAAATGGATGATTATGATTAGAGGGGATAATTAGGATGATTATGAATGATTATGATTAGGTGAGGGATGATTAGGATGGAATGGGATGAATAGGATAGGGTTAGGGATAATTAGAATGATTATAGATGAGTAGGATGTGATGATTGAGACGATTAGGAATGAATACGATGACAAAGGATGATTAAGATGGAAATGGATGATTAAGATGGGGATGGTGACGGGAATTTTGACTTGGAGATGATGTGGATAGCTTGACTTGGAGGACACCTAGATTTGTTTATTTTTTTGGAGTATTTTGATGTTTTTGGTTTTTCAATTTTTGGATTTTTTGAAACTTTCTATTTTATAATTTTTTTTATTAAGAATGAAAATGCATAAGAAAATAATGCGAAAAGACAAAATCCTATGGCTCATTTTGGATAATTGTCCCCTTTTGGCTTCAAGTGGGGAAGGTGATCTAAACATTCAAGCACATAAGACACATGAACAAGCCTAACTCAAGTGGGATTATCAATCCTTGTAGGCACAAGGTACCAAAAGAAGAGATGGCTAAAACATCTCAAATAGGTTGTACAAGCTCAATGAGGGGTATCCTCCATATACCACAAGGGTATGTGAGGCCTAATCCATAGATGAAAGAGAATACTACCAAACAACTAGGAGAAAAGGGTAACCCACTCTCCACCTTCACTTATCTAAGGTATAAAGTTCTTAGATGCTTATCCTAGATTGATAATATTCTACTTTCAAGAGGTATGTCTTTCAATTCATCCCCCGGTCTTTATACTCTTTCGAAACATGGGAGTTGAGGTCATCCCATAGGGTGATGAAATCCCTAGCTAGACCTCCTAAAAAAACAAGATCACTTATTTACGATCCTAAAGATCACACTATGGTGGAAGAGGAGAGCATATGTGAGTCTTGGGGATTAAAAGACACTTGTTAATTTTAAACCAAGTCCAAATGTGAAAGGTAAATTTTAGGATTGATTTCAATTGTGAGGAAAAACACCAAACATAATAATCTAAAACAAAAATGGATTCCTTATGATTTTTTGATAAATTTTAAAAAATTGTTGAAAAATAATTTTGTATGAAGAAGTTATGAGCATTTGAAGATTAAAAAGAAGGGTTAACTTTGACTACATGCACTTGATTTTTGAAGAATAATATAGAAAATCCACTTACACCATAACTAAGGGCTTTGAGCCAACTTTCCAATGCCTTTTGAATTTCAAAAATCCGACATGTGAGGCAAAAGTTAAGCCCATTTTCATAAAATTGCTCCTTTAGGGGGTGTGCATAGGAAGGGGGGCTAAGGCTAGCCCCTAGGCACCTAGCACCTGGTCACCCAGGTGACTAGGGGATAGTGATAGGCACTAGGAGCTGTGATTAGGCCCCACATGACCAAGAGCTCTTTGACCTGTGACCAAGGGCTAAATATCAGTAGAGCCCTTGACCTATCATATGACCAGGGGCTAAACAATCTGAAGATATATATTGAAAAGAAATATAGGTAATGATGGGCAGTGGATGTGAAATAGATTAAAAAATGGAAGATGATTTTTAATTTTTTCCTTAGCACTTGACTATATTTTGATATAAAATATTTTGTTTTATTTTATTTTTGTTTAAAAAGCCCACGAGGCTCATTAGAGCCTGTGAAGCTTATCAGAGCTTGCAAGGCTTTGAGAGCCCATGGGGCTTTGAGCCCATGTGGCTTTTAAAATATACAATTTTATGAAGTTTTAAAATAAAAATTTAAACAAAACTTTAAAGTGTCTAAATAAATTTAAAATAAAATTTTGAAAGAACCCCCCTATTGCAAAAAAGGAAAATCCGCAAAATGTACAATGTCCATACAGCTATTGGCCATATGGCCATATGATCGACAAATTTCTTTATGGTGAGCCCTAGTGGCCTAAAAGGAAATTCAAAATTTTTATAATGAGACAAATATCCTGAGTTATATATCAAAATTTGTCTCTCGGCCCTCCTGAACACAACCGTGAGGTTATTTTTATGATTCAGGGCTCCTATAAATAATTTGCTTTCAAGAATACTGCATCATTGACAGGATCTGCCTATGCTCCTACGAGTAGTGATGCTTACTCTGCTGCTGGTGCTAGGATAGATGTTGTTGCTGTCTATGCCTCTATCTTTGATGCTTTCCTCGCTGCAATCCTCACAAAGGTAAGCGATTTTTACTTGTTTCTAGGAGTGATGCAGGGGAAAAAGCTACAGTATTAGATTGAGATCCTCCAGGTGCATATCCAGTAGATCGATATCGAGACAAAGACCCAGTTGCAGTAGACACTGATTCTATTGGTTCTTATTAAATGAGTGAGTAAGGTGATTCCATTCCTTCATAAAGGTGATATGGCTATAGATCCAATAGGTTCTTCCTTCTCCGCTCTATGCAATGCTCATCCCCGACCCTCGAAAGTAGGTTTGACCTCCTTTCCCTTCGGGTAGTGCTATAGTATCAAGGGCTCTCCCATCCACTATGTGCATTCACCTGCCTGATAGTGCCTTGCGTTCTTACCCACCGTAGAAATATTCAACGACGCATTAGTAGATTGATCTCAGTGGATTGAATGGATCAGTTCCTTTTCTATTTCCTTATCCAAATATTTAGTCACCATCAGTTACAATTCTAGTCCCAAAATCCGTAGCTGAGTCCCAAGTAACAAAGCTTTCTTGGTGGAAAAGCACCTGTTGAGTTAGAATCCATTGATGTTTACCCATAATACCTAGGTGTGGATGCAGTCCCGGGCACAGTAGTTCTAGTATTATCCTCCCACCCTAGAACAATGGCAATTACTGGTTACGACCAACCTCACACCCAACCCGCGATAGAATAGTAGGGGCCTGCCCACCCTGCATAGCCGAACAATTCGCCCTCTTAGAAAACCTTTCACTTGCAATATCAAATTGACCAAAACTCACAAGGACAAGCGATATATGTAAATAATGCAAATGATATAAATGAAATATGCATTACATCTAGCTTATATGAAACCAAAGACATGCAAACCTCAGAAGATCAAGTGTAGTATGTTGATGTGTTGATAGCTTGGATGTGGTTCCATGATTTCTGCAACATGTGGAATGATTTGTTGCTCCACCCGACTCAATCTGAACTGGATCTCTTTATTCCCACTCTAGCCAGTAATTAGATCGAAACTAAGGCATGTGTATTATCAAATGAATTACAATAGCAAAAAATGGATGGATTTTGTTGAGAGAAAGGTAAGTGGATGAGATCATATTTCTGTTGATACCATTGAACTACCCCACACTATGTTTTTTAATATTTTTTCAAAATTTTGAATAAATTTGAAAAAATAACAATAAAATTAAAAGGCAATAAGTTGATTACATATTTATCAAAAAATGAAAGTAACAAAAACATATTAGAAATATAGATTAATTGAAATATCTTTGACAATGCTATGTCAGCTACATACTAACCTTGATATGTTATACTATTCTCATTAATTGATCAATGCAAATTGAAGTAATTCTAGAGCCTTGAATACAAATGACTCTAATACAACTAAAAATTAGAAATACACCACTAAATACATGTACAACATCCTTTTTGTCTGGTACAACTTACAAAAATGATTGCAAACTACCTCTAACTCTATCAATTTTTTTTAAAAAAATCACATACAATTGAAATATGCACTATAATAGCCATATATAATATTGTAGGAATGGTATAGATCATTGTAGCAATGATATGAAACACTTAAGAAAACACCACAAAATATGAAATTTTCAAAAACTTCCAGCAATTAGAATTGTGGTGATTCCTAGATGAAATTACTCAAATGGCTAGGAGGGTTTTAATCCTCAACCATTCTTCCCTGAAGGGTTTTCATCTTAGGGTAGAAAATATAAACAATGTTTTTTTTTATAAGATTGGGATTTGATAAAAGGGAAAGAAACCTTTTCTTTCCTCAAATCCTCTTTTTATATGCACTTTTGAAATAATAAAATACTATTATTCACAATTCTTCATTTTCCCTTCGAAAGTGACTTTTAAAATATTTTAAGTTGATATTACTTTTCATCTCCTAAAACAACCCTCTTTTAAAATTACTTTATGACACTAACAATCCTTCATAAAATAATTAATTAATTATAATTTATCCTTTTAAACTAAAATGTCGCTAGACAAATTAAGTTAATAAATTCATTATTCCCTTGTAGCATACAAATTAACACATAGGAAATTAAATAGGCTAAGGGTCTTTTGAAATTATTTACACTTGAGAAGGGGATATGACATTACAACTGTACACTTGCACTCTATAGTTGTATGCAACCACACATTCATTCTACAATGGTGGCTTCCACTCCACAACCTTATGCAGTCACACTTGCTCATTCTACAACTACATGGAATTCAAAAGGAATGTATACAACAATAGAATATCTCCTAGGAAACTCCAAAGATTAGAATAAAAATATATTCACAATTTTATCCAAACATAATATTATGTTTTCTAATAAAAATATCGAAATTTTGACAAAAGCAAGTGTGCTCTGCATGCCAATCATATAGGGCAAGGTTAGAAGGAAACTTAAGCCTATGAGATTTTTGTAAACAACAATCTAAGGGAGCCACTAAAACATGTCTCTATTTAGGCCTCTTGCTATGCTTGATTTGTTAAGCCAAAAGCTTCAAGACATCATTGAAGCTTCAGCGAAGAAAGAGGACAATAAATATTCCATGAAGGATTTCAAAGCTCAATAAGAGGGGCATGTTAGAGCAACTTGATAGTGCCGAAGTTTTATTGAGTCCAAGATCCTCCGTACATTTAAATCACATTTTACCCATCACAAATAACTCATTTGAGAGAGCTTCAGATGGCCCCCCCTTGGTTAAATTTACATTTATGTTGTTCTCCTTCATCCCTCATGTGCCTATCATATGTTGGAAGTTGCCAAGATCCAAGAATTCTAAGTCTTGGATGTTTTAAAGTAGTTTCTATGAATTTTTTTATCTTTTAATGGACATAACAAAATTCTTGCTAGTCCAATATATAATTCTCATGTGTAGTACCACTTAAAAATCGTGCAAAATTTATCGCCTCATTCACTCCTTCCTTTTCAAATTGTTCCACCTTTTTTGCAAGATCTCAATATAGATCTAGAAATTTCTTCCACCTTTGGTCCTCCCATCCATCCCTAAATGGAATCCCCTCAATTTTTTTTGTACCCTTTATTCCTTCCATTTTCCTTCACTTTATGCTCTTGTAGAATCTCAATAGTGGTTCGAACCTCTCGTCTTTTGTCCCTTACCCATATCTCCTTTCATTTATAGTGATATCCCTTTCTTCCCCTTTGTATACTTACAAAGTGGATTTAGATTTCCTTCCTTTCCACCATATCTACTTTCCCATGCCCATTCCTACAAATTTTCCCCACATTTCCTTCAACTTCAATTTTGAGGAATCCTACTGATCTAGGTGGATCCAAAATACCTAAAAATTTCAGTCTCAGAATTCTTCCAAAGCAACATCAATGTGTAGAGCTCGCTGACACGATCTTGGCAACTTGAATGGGCTCAAAAGGAGTCTCTATGCAAAAGTTATGCTCAATCAAAGGTTCGGTCAAACAAGCAAATCAAGGGTTCAAAAAGGAAAAAAATTGATTGTCTCAAAATGAAACAAAAATGACGCCAAGTCATAGTGCTCGTCACGTTGATTTTGGAACTATATTTGGTTTCAAAAATGGAGCTCGTATGTGAAAGTTACGGTTGGTCAAAGGCTGGTCAAAAATTTGACTCTAGTTGACTTTGATGACATCATCAAGCTGACATGGCAGGTGGTGATGTGGCAGGAGTGGTGAGTTGGCACAGACATGGTGGAAAAAAGAATATGGATTAAACCATATTGTTAAAAGAAAATACGTATGGTTTAAAAATTAAAAGATTTTTGTGATTTCATGGAGGATTTGGTGGGATTTTATCCCTTAAAATCCTCTTCCCTTGCCCATAAAACAAGGAGAGGAAAAAAAATCCTGTAAACTTACATTTCAACAAATTAACCCCTTTAACCACCTTTCTCATATTTAACGGATTTATTTTAAAGATTATCCAAGGAGATTATTAAGGGGCTTTTAAAAGATATTTTTAAAGATTATAATGTAAGTCCAAAATTATAACGGCCCATAGTTAAAGGGTTTCGTTTTTTAATTGTATGGCTTAGAATTATAAAAGCCAAAGGGGGATTTATTTTTGAAAGATTGATTTGTTATACTAACAGGATATTAGTGATTTTTATTGTAAAAGGGGGAAATGGTTGGAATTTTTACTTGTATACGGGAGATATGCAATATTTGCAAAATAATATGGTTAAAGCCATATTAGCAAATAAATGTGTATATAAAGGGGTGATTTTTGTAAAGGGACATTGAGAAATTATGCAGTGCAGAATTTTGTACGAGAATTTTCTTGGAGAGAATTGTAACAGGGAGAATTATTCAAGTTCATTTTGGGAGAAATAATTCTTTGGAGGAGAATTTACAAGGTGTTTTGTACACCAAAAATTGTAAAAGAGTGAGAGATTGTGGAGAGATTATTGCAGGTTCTTGGAGCTTGGGTATTGTAACAAAGCATAATTTTACTTGGCGATATCAATAAAGCGGTCCCAACATTGAGAAGCAGACCCGGAGACGTAGTCCACATTGGATGAACTCCGTTATCAATCTGCGCATTGTGATCCTTCTATTTCTTTGTCTCATTCTTCTCTCTTCTGTCTCAATTTTCTCTCTAGTTTAAATTCAGTATTTGAATTTCTAATTACTTATTTTGTAATTTCAATGGTTGAAAAGCATAATCACACAATTTTGTATTAGATTGGGAAATTACCATAATTAGAATTAATTTACAAGTTAATTTTGTAAACTCTAATTACAGATCACCTCCCCACTTTCAAATTTCTTCCAATCATACCTCCACTTCCTCCACCTGATCTTGCACATTTTTATTGCATCACTTTCTATCCTTTCCATGTGAACTTTAGGTAGACTTCCAAACTTCCAAGTGTCTAATTCCAATGTCCACTTTTGCATTGAATTCCCACAAAGGTTTCTAAAGCCTTTGATTGCTTGTTTCATCTTATGTAGACTTCCACCTGTCTTCTAGATATCCTTCCTTTGTATCCCATCCTAATGTCCATTCCCACAAAAATTTGTTGCATCTTTTTCTATGCATTTAACCCACTTATTTCACCCATTTTCCAAAGTTTCAAAGTGCATTTGATCCTCCATTCCAATGTCTTGTTCCACAAGGAAACCTTGTATCTCCATTTATCACTTCTAATTCCTCATCATACTTCTACATTTCTTCTAGATGTTTCCCTTCACTTGTTGAATCTTCCCAGAAACACCATTGATGCTTGATTTGATTCTTGCAACTATCATATTGGTCTTTCCCACCCATAAAGTATTATTCATTTGAAAGGTGTGAATCCAAGTTCTAAATTAATAGTTGGTGATGAATAACACCATGCTTCCATAAATGCAATGGTTTAAAATTTAAATATAAGTAATCGTACATTGATTCTAGGTTGCTATTTTAATATATTTCATGATATTTTGACTTGTTTGACACACCGCATTAATGACATTTGGTTCTTAATTAAATTCCCACAAGGATTCAGTTACTAAGAAAATATTATATATATATTTATTTTACATGAGAATTGTTAATCATTTCTCATTTTCATATGATTCTGATGTCGAAGAGATTCTAGGGTTTGAAATCTTGCAAGTCTAGTCACTTTTTGAGCAACTCATTTTGTAAATAATGAAGAGGTGGCTAATGAATATTAGATGTTTCTAACTAAATATCTCCTTAAAAATTTGTACATCTTTAGGGAAGATTCTAAGAGAGGAAGTGTGGCAGGTTTTTCTTAGCTAGGGTTTCTTCTTGCAACATTTAATGGTATGAATGAAATAGAAATTAGATGAATATCTCAATTTTTTCAATAATTATTTGTAATGATCTTTTCAATATTGCATATAAATTTCACAATTTTGGAGAGGGAATGATTAAGTATGTCCAATTATTGATATCATATCAATTTTGTTATTTTTGGGTTGTGTCTTCTAGTAACTGTGACTTTGTAACCCAATATAAAGCACTAATCTTGAAAGATTTTTACCCTCCATGCACCTTAAAAATGAAAACCCATTTTAACTAGTAATGTAAGAGTAGAAAATAGTTTGTATGAACTTCATGATTTCATGATTTATCTAGGGAAACATCTATAATGATTGTTAAATACTTTACCTTGAGGGAATCATGTCCAACATACCCACATCTTGTAGTGCTACAATGATTTTTCCATACTTAATTGAGGCTATATATGCAATAGGTTAGTCCTTAGTGTGCTAAAAAATTTTTGGGGCTAAGTATACATTGGATACAATTGTATGTTTGTCTATTTTTCTATCTTTTAGTTTGTGATTAAATCTTGTTATTTAGATTACCTCTAGGAATACCCTCATGAGTCTAGCTGAACCCAAAGTAAAAGAGATATTATCCACTTTTATCAATTAGCTTGTCATCTCATTAGTTATTGATTAGCTAATCTATCCACCCTTCAAGAATGGCATTTCATTGGCATTAAAGTGGATTGATCCCTCTGGAAGTGTGAGTATAATTTTGGGACCCAAAAAAATAGTATAATTGTGGAGGATGCATTAGTTGTTATTGGGTAAGAGGCAATTGAAAAATATCTTGAATACCTCACTAACACAAAAGTTTTGCAATTATGTATTTTTTGTGTAGTGTTGGCACCATTTCAACTTGCACCAACAAAATGACACCATTACTATGGATATAAGTTTTTATTTTCATATTGAAGACCTTGGTATTTTAGTGATGAAGTTGCTAGTGTGTAGGTTAGCCACCCACCAACTTACACCAACACAATGGCACAAACAATAGGGATGTAATTCCTTGTTTGGTATTTGGAAGATCCAACTACTAAGAAACTTTTCCCTTCTAGGTGAAGAGTGGTGATACTATTTCAGTCAAACTCAAAATTAGTTTGCACATCAAAATAATTGAACATGGAGAGGAGGTAGACCAAATACCAACAATGACAAGATGACATTACAAATCATGCAAGGAGATATATAATAACGTGGGAAGCTCAAAACAATGGTAAGTCATCTAAACCTACTTATCAAGATTCAAAAGTACGAACATCATATAGAAATACTTCATGTATTGATTTTAGAGATCAATACCTTTATGCTTATGAACCTTCAACAAATAACATAATAAAATGACATAAAACAATACATTGATTTAATTATGAGATAAAAAAGGAATAAATGCTTATTGGGAGAAGAATGGTGCATAAAATGATTGATTAGTATTTGTAAATTTGTGGAATCCTAATATCAGGATCTAATGACAAGTTGATGACCACCATTCCACTTCTCCCAATATGGTATATATAAATATGAAGTTGAATGGGAGTACTTTTCTACCTTTAAGAAGAGATGTTTGCACTCCTAAGGGTGATTAAATCACAAAAGAATCATATACTAGGTTATGATATGGTTAATGGTAGAAGAAATGTGAATAAAGTCCTGATGCAAGTATGCAATATTAGCATTTGAGATACCAGGTTATTGTTAACTAATATCCTACTCCTCCCAACATATCATATGAAGATGAAATTGAGAAAAGTAGGAATAACTTGAGATGCTAGATACTCAAAGAGCCACATTTTGAGCATGTAAGTACTCTCTGATGAGTAGCAAGTATGCATTCCCTTATGATGGTTATAAATAGGATTAAAATGATAAGGATTCTCAAACTCAAATTAATGATATGGTTGTTGATAGAAGAGATAGGGATAAAAAAATATGATTCTCATACACCTCATCCATATCTCTCTTCTCCTAGCATGTCATATAGATATGGAATTGAGTTAGAAGAATCATTAGATCACCACAAAAAGAAGGAACAAAAACTTGTAGCAATGGTTGAACTACAAGAGGATCAAGTAAAAATAAATGGTATGCTTCTTGGTAGGATGAATGGGGATAAATCCTACAAAGTAATTTTTTTTGCATGAGACATCAAGATGTGAAAACACACACTACAAGTCAATATCCCCTCCCAATATGTCATACAAAGAAGAAGTTGAATAGGAAGATGAGATGTTATATCTCATTAGAAAAGAAAATATACAGTTCTTCTTGCAAAGCTTGAGCTATAGTGGATTCAACTTGCCACACTTAAAAGTGCAAATGACCTCTTAGTGAGCAAAGAGGGATAACTTCCCTATGATGAAGATTATACTTAGTGCTATGAAGATGAAGATGATCAATATGATGCATCAAGATATGTCTCCATGGAAGGAGAAATATAATACAATGACTATGATGTAGTTGATCAAGGCTTTCAAGGTGAACATAGTTTTGATCTAGATCAGTATGAGTTGCTCACTCATAGCATTGAATATCCAAGGAACCATGTAGCTATCATAATAGTTCAAGTTATCAAATGAAAATGTCACAACCCATATAGATGCAATAGTAATTTAGGACCAAAATGAATATTAGACAAGAGATGACCATGTGCCTACGCTAAGCAACACTAATATTGCTAGATCAAATGGAAATGACATGTATAGTAGGAAAGAGAAGCATAAGGTAAAATTTGAGAAAAAGGAACAATAGTGTTGTAAAGAAGAAAATTGAGAAGAAGAACCCAATGCAATAATGGACATTGAAGAAAATAGATGTGACAAAGGCTCATGATGAGGCACATCCAATTTAGCCCCATCCATTGGATGAACGATGTGTAAACAATCAGAAGGATGTAGAATTAGATGATAAGGTCATTCCTTTTTATAGTCAAATCATGCCTTTCATTCCTAAAGTAAATGAATTAACTTTCCCACATGATCAAATGGATCTATCATATGAAGAGGTCAACTTACAAAGGGAATAAAAAATGTCGCACAATGAATAAGATAGTTGCAACATCACAAATGAAATTCCATCCTTTGTCGTTGGTCTTGACCTACTCTTGGGACATGATGAAGAAGATGATGAAATAGTTGATCCTCTCCTTTTTCCTATTCCTATTTAGGATATGAATGACCAATCAGTCATATGTAGTGAGGTGTAAATTGATGCATAAGTGCAAATCAAGAAAAATATTTAGGATGCATTAGTCTCGGTAATTCTAGGCTATTGTGAGTCATCTCAACTCTTTCCCTCTACTTCACCCTTTATTGTTGATACTATTGTGCTTCAAATGAATGAAGATGATTATGAGAAACCCATTTCACTTATTAGAAAGTCATTACATGATGAAAAATGGAGGTTTACACCATGGACTAATAAGATAACATCTAAAGATATTATGGTAGGAGATCATTTGAGCTATTTTTTTAATAAGAAGTTGATACACCAATCAACTTGGTGCTTCTAGTGTCTATGCTGCTACAAGATGATGGTGTGAACTTATCCAATTTTCCTGTCTATTTTCACAAAATTTCTCTACACTTCCTTCTAATTCCCTTCAGAGGAATTCTTGCTCGCTTCTAGACTTCTTCCAATTATACCCCCACTTTCGAGCCATCTAGTCCTACACATTTTTATTGCATCTCTTTCTATTCCTTTTATGCAAACCTTAGGTAGAATTTTATACTTCCAAGTGTCCAGTTCCACATTGATTTACCACAAAGGTCTCTAAGGCATTTTTGCACTTGTTTCTTCTTATGCAGTTCAAGCTAATTTTTAGATATGCTTCCTTCCATTTAACATCCCATCCTAATGTCCATTTCTCCAATTTTCTTCCATATCTTCTGCTATGCATTTCATCCACTCATTTCACTAGTTTTATAAAGTTTCAAAGTGCATTTGAACTTCCATTCCAATGTATGATTCTAATGTCCTATTTCACAAGGAAACCTTGCATCTCCCTTTATCATCTCCAATTCCTCATCAAAATTTCACATATCTTCCAAATAGTCCCCTACAGTTGCTAAATCTTCTAAAAGTTCCATTAATACTTGATTTGACTCTTGCAATTACTATATTGGTCTTTCCCACCTAGAACACATTGTTTATCCTCAAGACATGAATAGAAGCTTAAAATCAACAATGTAGGATGAAGAACTACATGTTGCTATGAATGTGGTGGTTGAAATTTCAAATGAAGATAATCCTATGCTAGTTTTAGGCCACCATTTTAGTGGATTTCATAGGATTTCAACTTGTTTGACATGCCACTTTAATGACATCCAATTCTCACTCAAGTTCATGTAAGGACTCAATGATCAAGAAAATATTTTAGATGTGAATTCATTTACTAGAACAATGGTCAATCATTCCCCATTTCCATATGATTGTAGCACATAAGATATTCTAGGGTTCTAAATCTTGCAAGTATAGCTAAATGTCTCCTTGGCCAATTGTAGATCTTCATGGAAGATTTTAAGTGAAGAAGTGTGACGAGTTCTTATGTTAGCATTTTTTCTTGCTATATTTGTTGGTTTGAATGTTGCAACATTCTAAAAATATTCTTTATAATGGTCTTTCAATATTCCATATGGATTTATGGAGTTTGGAGAGGGATGATTAAACATGTTTAGGCATTGATATCATCTTTATTTTGTTATTTCTATGTGTTGTGTCTTCTAGTAGTTGTGACTTTGTAACCCAATATTAGGCACCGGTCTTGGAAATGCTCAATCCTCCATGCACCTTCAAAATGAAAAACATATTTAACCAATAGTGTATGAGTAGGAAGTAGTTTATATGCACTTCATGACTCAATGACTATCCAAGGAAATATTTGTAGCGAGTTTGAAGGATTTTACCTTAGGAGAATCATGTCTTGAATACTTACATATTATAGTGTTGCAATGATGTTTTCATCAACTTAATAGAGGTTATATGTGTAGTAGGTTAGTCCTCCATCGAGTGAAAATTTTGGGGTTAGACTTATACTAGATATTACTACATTTTTTTCTATTTTTCTATCTCCACTTGTGATTTAATCTTATTAAAGTTTACCTCTATGAATACCCTCCTAGGTCTAGTTGAGCCTGAAGTGAAGAAGATATTATCTACTCTCAACAATTGACATGCCATCATCCACTCTTTGTTGATGAGTTGATCTATCCACCCTTCAAAAATGGCATACCTTGGCCTTGTCGATCCCTCGAAAAGTGTGAGCAATGATTTTGGGACCTGTTGTGACCTTTTCCACACATCGCCCCATTGCAAATGGGGACCCCCTAATTTTGGCTTTTCTTTTCGGTCGTTTTGTGGTTGTCTCTCTTTTCTGCCGTCTGTCTTTCTGGGGATGTGACCATCTTTGAGCTTGAATTGAACTTTTGGCCAAGTCTAAAAAATTAGGGTTTTGAATTTTCCAGCCAACTTGAAGTCAAATGAAGTGAATAACTTGAAATTTGAGACTAACATTGTTGTTAGTATGCTTCCAGCAGGCTTCCACTGAAATTTCATCGGATTCGGCTACTTACTATTTTTAGTAAGCATGAAATTTGGAACATTTTCTCGACACCTTCGAAGTTTTAACAGTCACACTGCATTCAGAACACATCAAGCTGCTCGTGTGCAAAATTTGAGCTGAAACAGACAACTTACTATTTTTAGCAGTTCAGCTTCCGGAGCAGATTTCAGGGTCTATATGCAGAGTTTTTCAATGCATGTCTGGAGATTCCTTCTGGGTTTTCAGAGACCTTCGTGATGGTGTGACATACAAAGCAAGATAACAACTTTCAGAATTCAGTCTTCTGAGGCTATTTTTAGGGTTTGCATGTCAGGATTTTCTTTGCATGTCTGCATATTCCTTGTGGGTTTTTCGAGAGCTTCGCGATGATATGACATGCAAACAGAGATAATCACTCCTTCATCAACTTACTATTTTTAGCATATACATCCTGGCAGCCGCCTCCCAGCACTTCAGAATCACGAGCTGATCGCAATGCAACAGAAACAAAACAAACGGAGACCATTTGATATGCATGCAGAACAAATTAGGGTTTCCAGCTTCGGGACCCAAAAAGAGGGGTAAAAGGTCAGAATTTTCAAAAACTGATGTATACCACCGCGATCATCATCTCTCAAGCTATCTGCTGATAAAATTTGAAGGCAAATGGAGCACTTACTATTTATAGTAAGTCATTTCAGAAACAGGCTAAAAATAGCAGGTCAGTGCAAGGCATCAGCAGGTACAGGTCAAGCAAGTGATGAAGACCCTATGGCGCGAATTTCAAATCAAACGAAGTTGCAAAGGATGGAAAATCAGACACTTACTATTTTTAGCAGGTTGGTACAGAGGAATTAGGGTTTCCTAAATTCAAGGGCAGAACAGGACAGTCGTGCAAAAGCAGCATCCAGCCACGGTCGTTACACTTCAGGCATTTAGTACATGAAATTTGAAGACTTTTTGAGCAATTGTTATTTTTAGCAGGTTGCTAAAAATAGTAGGTACAAACAAGCATCAGGCCCCGACAACACGACCACACCACGAAGTTCAAAACGGGGCAAAAATCAAGCTTTCTGGAGTCAAAAGTCAAGTCAGAGCACGAAATTCGAGGAACTTTCTAAAAATAAAAACTCAGGGCAAATTAGGGTTAGCAGGAGAAAATCACCCTAAATCTGACAAAAGGCATGAAATCAACCAAGTTTGATAAAATTTGGAGTCCGGCATCGAAATTCACCTTGATAAGCTGAAGATAGATGAAAATGCTACTAACTCTGGAAAATTGAAAGCATACCTAGCTAAATGCGCCCTTGGAGTTGAAACTTGATGAAAATTCTCTGAGTGTTATAAACTGAAAGTCCCATGGGTCAAATGCGCCCCACTTTGAAGAACTTCAAGTTACTAAGTGTCAAAATTAAATGCTCCCCATGCTATTTGCGCCCCTGAGCTTAGAGTCTCAAAATTTGAAGCTAGACCTGTGATTTGCGCCCAACTTTGGAGGAGACTTCAAAATGTTCTAAGTTTCGAAAATTGGAAGTAAGGACTCCAAAATGCGCCTAGCCTTGAAGAGAGGACCTTGAAAGTTTCTGAATGTTTCAAATTTGAAGCATGACCTCTGGTGTGCACCTGGACTTGCCTGTAGAGGTGATTGAAAATGCTAAGTGTTGGAAACTAGAAGTAGCACCTTCTATATGCGCCTGGAGAGGAAAGAGATGAATAAAGTGTTAAGTGTTCAAAATTGAAAGTGCAACCTCCAATATGCGCCCAAGGTAATGTGTAGTAGTTGAGAAATTTTCTAAGTGTTGTGAAATGGAAGTGCAAGGAAAGTTTCTAGGTGTTGAAATTGAAAGTTCCTCTAGCAAAATGCGCCCAGCCTGAGGAGTGAGTTTGAGAAATTTTCTAAGTGTTGAGAATTTGAAGCTCAAGGCTTTATTTGCACCCTAGCTGAGAGGAGGTTTTGAAAAATATTCTAAGGCGTACAAACTCAAAGTTACTCATGGCATATGCGCCCAGATTTGAAAAGAAGCTTGGAAATCCTCTAAGGCATGAAAATTGCAAGATGAAGACCTTATTTGCGCCCAGCTCAAAGGGAGGGTATTGAGAATATTAAAGGGGCGTTCAAATTGAAATGAGAAGGCTGAAATGCGCCCAGCTTTGAAGGAGTCACTTGGAATTTTTTTCTAAGTGTTGAAAAATGAAACTAGAAGGGGTCATTTGGCCCAAGGAAGAAGAAGGTGGCTAAAGTTTTTAAAACGGAAGCTGGCTATGTCAAACGTGCCTTTGACTAGAGGGGTGAGCTGGAAGAGAATTTAAGTGTGGAAGCTTAAATTGAAAGAAGACCCCATGATTTGCGCCTTGAGCTTAAAAGAAGAGAACTTAAAATTTTCTAAGGCAAGTGTTTAAAAAGTGAGAGCATAAGGGTTGATCTGCGCCCTAAGGAATAAGATGCATGAAATTTTTTCTAAGTATTGGTGAATGGCAGGAGGACCCCCCCTGGATGCGCCTGACTTGTGTGAGTTAGTGAAAACTTTTTCCAAGTGCTGAAAATGAAAGCTCTACCCTCCATATGCGCCCTACCTTGAAGAGAAATTCTTGAAGAATTTTCTAAGTAACAAGATAGAAGTACTACCCATGAATTGCGCCCAAGATGAGAAGGAAGTTAGGAGATATTTTCTAAAGTGTTTACAAGCGGCAGGACAAAAGCTCAAATGCGCCCAAGCTAGTGATGAAATAATATTTTTCTAAGTATAAATATTTAAATTCCACCTCTAGAAGAAAATACTCCCTAGTCTAATGGAGGGGATGAAATTTGCTTAGGCATGGATGAATTGGCAGTGGATGGGTCAGAAAGTGTCAGCTTCATGAGGTTGATAAAAAAATTTCAAGTCAGAGCAAGGAAATGCGCCTAGAGTTGAAGAAATGGATTAAATTTTGTTGAAAATTAATTTTCTAAGGTTCAAAAAATTCAAGAAAATTAAATGAACCCGTTTGTTGTATACCCATGAATTCGACAAGTTCTAAAAGAAATTTTCTTCTGGGTATTGAAGATTGTCAACGGGGAGCGGATTTTAGTGTCTTCTGCAGTTCGCCGAAGCCTTCAGAATGGAGATTTTTGATGGGCACTTGAATAATGAATTTCCTAAGTAAAAGTTCGAAATTTTTTCTAAGGCAAGAAAGGAAGAAGATGTTGAAATATACCACCTTGGCGGATGAATTTGAAGTTGGGCACCTAGATAATTTTTGATCAAATTCCTGATGAATGCATTTTCCTCGGGCCTAAGTCGGATGAAATATCAGAGTGAAGTGCGCTAGGCAGAATACAAGATAGGTTGGAAATTTGGCTAAGGCATGAAGAATTTGAACGCAAAGTTGGCTAGTGAAGACAATGAACGCTTGGAAGTTAGAGCGTGAAATCGGGTAAGTAAGTTGAGTTTATATTATGAAGTGTTCTAATACCCTTCTCCTTGCTTATTTTGCAGGAGGAACGTCGAGACCAAGCGGTGATAACTTGAAGTGATCCAAGGTGACATTTCAACTTCGAAGGAAGAAAGTTGCAAAAAATGGCTAAGTGTTGAGACTTGGTATAACTCAAGTGACAAAGAAGAAGTTGAAGAATAACGTCAAGAAGAAGATCGAGAACAGTGTGAACGCGTCTACAAATGGGAATCTTCTATAAGGATGATGGACATTAATGGCTCATTTATTACCCCACTCCTCTTGGTGGCGGTTTTTAGGGTGAATCTTGTTTAGGGCTGAGGTGGCACAATCTGGGCCATCCAGCCGATTGTAATCTGAGACGTCCGTTGGACTGGGCTATCTATAAAAGGGGGAGTCCCCCTTCATTTGTACATTCATGAGACAGTAGAATTAGAGTAGAAGTTAGAATAGAGAGACAAATTAGAAGTAGCTTAGTATAGGTTGATAGAGTAGTTGAAGAAGGAAAGTTTTTCCTTAAAACTTTGTAAGAAATTGTTGTGAACACTCTCCCAATAAAAAGAATTTTCATTGATGATGAATTTCGTCTTTTGTTGTGAGTAGCTAGCAAGGTTTCTTCGTCCTTCTGATTCGAGTAGTGACTTAAAGTAGAATAAGTTTCATTTCATGCAAGTAGTAGATAGTAATTGTGGAATGTGGTCTTCAATTTGAGCAAACTTCGTCTATCCATACCACTAGTGTGTTCGCTGATGGTGAATGCGCCTTGTGTGGTCAATTGGAATATCATGTACTTAACATCGATCATGATTTGCATGTTTATATGTGTCGTTGTGATGGTATTTTCATGCTAAGTTGTGATTTGAACACCTTGAGCTACTCCTTTGAAGATTGCACCGGTTCTGTGGAGGCTGTCCGAAGCGAGGCAAAGCAGAGCCTGGTTGAAGCTTGTGAGAATTGATCGCCATGTCCATGCCTTAGAGTAGATTAGAGCTCTCTAGACCCTGCATTTTAAATTCAGTACTTTCAAGTTAGTTCAGGAAACAAGAACTTCATAGACAAATCTTTCGAGCATTTGAATTCCTTTCTCCACTGCCGAACAATTCTGTAAGTCCCCTTGAAATACCAACAAATCACGTCGAGCCAACTGAGCCTATTCGCACTGAAGGAACCTTGGAGTTGAATGCACGAACTCTCTCGCAATCTTAGTGTGCGGAATACTTTGATCAAGAGAGGATAGGGTAGCCGTTGGCGACTTTATTTTGCGTTGGTGCGGTCACGAAAAACATATCAACAGGACCCGATAGGGAAAATGGTTGATTCAGCTCATGTTGAGTGTGTTTATAATTGTGAAAAAAATCCTTGTTATACTCCCAATAGGTAATTATGTAATAACTTCCAACATGGACCTCTTTAGTATTAGTTTTAGTACCTTAGAGGTAGATTCAATTTCTAACTCAATTTTAAATAAGACAAGTCAAGATGGACAATTATCAATATGAATTTAGTAACAATGTATGCAATTTTGTAATAAATTCCAACATGAACCTCTTTAATTGAATGCCTTTAAAGTAGACTCAAATTCTAATTTAGTTTATCATAGGGATTCAATTTTTAGTTGTTCTAGTAGTGCTTATTTACATCTCTTTTCTCTTTTTTCTCTTTGAGGTTTTTGGGGATATTAGTGTAAACATACATCAATAAAATACCAACCCACTACATCCAATATAAGCGGAGGCTTGGGCAACTATAAAAAAATTAACAACCCCCTTTAATATAATTTGTTGGTTTATAAGAAAAGAAATTGAAACCTATCAAGTAGGAAATAAACTATATGAAGGTAAAGTAAAAAGATCTCATAAAAATGATAATCTAGTAATTTGAGGGACACCAAATTAATGGTGATCAAGCACCATTTCGAGCCAAGGTTCACATAAAATTAATTTAGGAAAATCCAAACATGACACCACTAGTTAACATCAATATGCACAACATTTCCCTTTTAATTTGGCACATATGCATAAAAATTCCAATGATAATTGGTTAAGTACACACATACAATACAAATTTCCCCAAAGGGAATAAAACTATGGCCCTTATTTTTGTTATAATGGCCATTTGCTACTACTCTAATAGTCTTGTGTAGGACACCATGAGTTGTATTATGTCCTACAATAAGAAAGAATTTGTGCCCATGCCAAGCAAAAGGAACACAACAACATGGAATTTAACATAGTTTTTTTCAAACTTCTCTACCTATTTGCATATAGTTTCATGTTGCTTTCAATTGAATTGCATATCTCAACACAAGCAATTAATATACTAATTGACATTATTGGTAGCAAAAATGGTGCTTCTATTGCAAATTTATATAAAACATTGAGGCACAATGGACAAATGATTTTTGAGGAGCCAAATAAAAATATATAATGGATAGTTAGAAGAATACTCAAAACAAGTAACCAATCATAATTGATGAACACACATACAATTAACTAATAATGTTGTACTCATTATCTTAACAACCCCCTCTCATTACATAATATTCTCATGAGTACAAAGCATGAAGAGCTACATAAAGATTTGAATTTGACAACAATAAATTTGGTTGAAGCGTCTAGACATTGATCTTGATCTAAACAATATTGAAGTTGAATATTATGTTGTTACACATGCTCATAGATGTAATGACATTGACGCTTCATGAGTTTAGTTTGCCTCATGAAAAACTAGGTTATGAGAAAGCTTCAACACTTTCCAATTACCACCAAAGGGCCATAGATTTTTCTTAGGACCACTTATTCCTTTCAAAATGTGACATAACCATATCACTTTACAGAGAACTCTATTTACTACAATAATATTTTACTTCTAGGGAAGAGTGAGGAATAGTGGTTTTCTTTTACTTGCCCATGATATTGAAATAGATCCCAACAAGAATAAAGTTTGAAGTAGATTCTCTATCATCCAAAGATCTTGCATAATCTACATATGTGTACCCTGTCAAAGAACAATGTTTATTTGTTTATTTGTTTATTTGAGGAGATGCCCATCTATCTTAATATACTAGGCTCTTGGATCCTATTTTAGACCATAGAGGGATTTGACAAGTTTGTACAATTCCTATTGCTACTAGGTGTAATATAGCCCTTATGTTGAGTTATATAGATTTCTTCTTTGAGATCTCCATTTAGGAAGGCAACCTTGACATCCATTTATGAACCCACCAACCAAATTGAGTTGCCATTGCTAAAAACATTCTTATAGTCTTGTTTTTTGTAGTTGGGGCAAAGGTTTTTTCATAGTCAATGCCTTCTTTCTATACATAGCCCTTAGCCACAAATCGAGCTTTATATTTGTCAATATTGTATTGTTTGCTTTGTATTATTTGCATCCAATAACTTTCATCCTTGGTGAAAGACCAACAAGTTCCCAAGTGTTATTTTTCCACCGATCCTTGATATTTACATCGATTGCATCTTGTCAATGTTGGAACTCAAAAACTCACTTCATTTTATCTGATTCTAAATTTTGAATGATTGTGCACATAAGAGCCAAATTTACTTTGTTAAAAACTTTGTTGTTGTCTTTAGCCCCAAATTAGATATGTCTACAATTGCATCTACCTTTGTAGCCTTCATGATGGTACAACACAACTTAGTTATTTTGTGCATAGGAGATGAGAATTGAGGTGGAGATAAAGGTTAAAATTATTACATTAAAAACAAAACTTCTTCTCAAGATTCTTCATCATGATGAATATCCTCAAGTTCCTCATCTTCAATCTTATTAATTTTTGGCGTTTGGTGGCTTACAATTGATGATGAGGGAGATGCAAGTTACAATCTTTTTCCTCATCAAAACATTCCTATTGATGTGCAATTTCTTTGTAGCACTCTGGCTTTGAATTGTGTTGAAGAATAATGCATTTCAAGGGTTTTCCATTTAACTTTTTTTTCTGCACCTTGGGAATGTGCATGAAATATGTACACCCAAACACTTTCAAATGTGAAATAGAGGGCTTCATCTGAATCCATGCATCTTCAAGAGTAATGTTTTTCAGCAATTCAGAGGGTGCTTGATTCAACAAATACAAACTAGATGAATTGCTTCAACCCAAAATGCAAGAACTAGATTTGCATCCTTCAACATGCATCACACCATTTTCATAAAGGTATGATTACACCTCTCTACATCATCATTTTGTTGAAGTGTATATGTTGTGGGCAATTATCTTTTGATTACATGTTGTTGAAGGTAGTTTAAAGACTCCTTATTGGTGTATTCCCTTTGGACCTAAGTGGATGGTCTTGAGGGAGTGACTAGATGACCTTTCCACAAGGGCTCAAAATTCTCTAAAATTTTCAAATGTTCAAACTTTTCTAGTCAAGCAATATACCCACATTTTTTGGGTGTAATTATCCCCAATAAGTTGAAAGTATTGAGCACGACTATGACTAGGTGTCATGGGTTTGCATAGATCAATATGCATCAAATCCAAGGAACCAAAGGCTTATGTTTTTGTAATAGGGAAAGGAGTACAATATTGTTTTATGCCAAGACAGTTGGAACAAAGAATTTCTACTTTTTCGTAGGGGGAAGTCTTCACACCATGCCTTGTTTAATTGATGCAAGAAGATTCTCCAAACTGAGATGAATAAATCTTCTATACCAAAGAGTAGTGGAGGATTTTTTTAAAAAAAATTCCATGGGCCTTGTATTCATGGTTGACATCAAGCAACTTGTCATTTTAGCAACCCTTGCGGCACAAGCAACAAATTCACCATTGTGAATCTTTTCCTGAATGAGATAGAGTTTCTTACCGTTGTATCTATCAAATTCAACCTATAGGTTGTGCTTTAGTAATTAACCTATTGATAGGAGATTCTTTGTGAGCCTTGGAACATATAAAACCTTCATAAGTTTACAGTTGCAAGCCTTGGCTAGTAAGGAAACTTCCCTAACACGCTACGCTTCATAGGACGTGTCATCACCAAGTGAAAATTGCCCATAGTTGTTTATGCCCTCATTTCTCCTCAACGATTTATAAGGACGGTGATGTAGATATTGTTATTGCAGCTACTTTAGTCATTAGATGTAGTAATTCAACAAGATGACATCACTTTTATATGTGATTTAAAGAAACCATTTTTACCAATTGTTTTTTTTTATACTACAGGGGTGTCCCCGTGCCCTAGCCCAGCGGCCCAACAACCCTTATCTTGGGTACTTGAGGCGAGCTAGGGCGAGACTAGTCCCCTACGGGTGAGATCCCCCGCTTGCAAGAAGTCCCACCTCTTAAACCCAGGAGCGGAGTCAAACCCGAGACCAATGGGGAGCAAACCCACTGCCCAAGCCAACTCTACTACCCGTTCGGGCTCATTTTTACCAATTGTTGCAAGATGGCTTAGAAAATTTTAAAAAATATATACTTTGCTCAATTGCTAATAAATAAAAAATATAATTTTTACCCTTATTATTTTTATAATGCTATTTTGCACTTGTAATTTTGAACTTCTAGATGTATCGGAATCTAGACTCGATAACACTTCCAAACTGTTGCATTGATTAGGTTTTTTTTTGAATGAGGGATGTTAAAAAAAGAAATTTGCACCTTAATTTCAGATTTTTATCACGCTGCTGTAAATTGGGGAGCAAGAGCCAGGCAGAGTTGTGAGACTCGACTGAGAGAATGGCACGCCTAAAAAATTATGTGACATAAATATACATTTCTAAGAAGACTTCATGTATGAGTTGTCTTGAACTTGCCAGAGATATGATGCCAATTGTCACAGATATTGGTGCTGAAGAGCCAAATTTATCCTCATCTGTCATCAACAAAATTCACATCAACATATTGCATAGCGTTCCTTTGTTGGAATCAAACACTGGCTGCATCAAATGGTTTTCTTCACGCGTTGGCTGTATTAAATTATTTAGTCTTCCTTTCATGGCACAATTATTGCATCTACCTTTGTATTCATCCTCTTTGCTACTATATTACAAATATATGTAAGACATCAGGGCACAATCGCTGCAAATGATTATTGAGAAGACATAGCAATATATACAGTGAATAGTTAAAAGACTATTCAGAACTGACTAACTCCCTTACAAGCAACTTCCATTGTCTTATCATAATGTTGTAATATTTATTCCAACAATAGCGTCATGATAGACAACCCATACATTCTAGGAGTTCTTTTTATTGGAAGTACCGAATCCCAATCCTTGCTAAGAAATAAGAAATCCAGACAAAAATAGTGATAGTACATTTACCCCTGTAATCTAGAAGTCTTGTTTGTAGAGTATCTTAAGTGAAGTGTGTAAGTGTAATTTAGCTAATAATATCTATTTTGCATTAGTAATTTAGGGTTGACATATGTTTCTTGATTTATGAGGTGGCATAAATCTAGAAGTAGTTCTCCGCCCACAAGATTTTTCCTCTTAATGTTCAATCAGATGTAATCCGAAGCCCAAGAATACCATGTACTCTTGAGGTAATCTTCATAAGAATGTTTCTTTTGGCATTTCTGTTATAAAAAAGTTCAAAGAAAGCTGACTTAAAGAAAAAATTAAATACATTTGCAAATTAATTAAATTACTCACCTTTATTTTTATTTCAAAAAATTGGGACCACAAAGTGGATAGGTGACTGTTCACAGCAGAGAGCTCATTGATTAGAAACAGGGAAAAGTGACACAAATAACTATAGCTATCTTTGTCAAATGTTCATTTCCTTTTTAATTAACTTTTTTATCTGAAGGTTGATGGCAAGATACTTGAGCATGTTTGTAAGGTCATTGTCCTTTCACAATAGATGACAGCTCCACGTACTTGTTGGTTGTATGTTAGTGAAGAGGGAAACATCATTTTTTTCTCTTGGTTAGAGCAACAATAGTGGACGCCATCAGTTTGGAATCAATTGGTTTTGTAAGGTATGCATCCATACCCACCTCTAAGCATTTTGCTTCATCCGAAGACATAGCATGAGCAGTCAATGCAACTATAGGTATGTGGCGACCAGTTCCTTCCTCTGCTATTCGAATGACTTTTGTTGCCTCATAACCATCCATTTTGGGCATCTGCAAATGAACATGTATTAAAAAGTCAAACGCCTAAAAGTCAAGAGTTTCAACTGCAATACTTTAGAATGCTGAATACATTTATGAGTCTACTTAGGAGAGATAGAAGCAAGGGATCATTTTGAAACAATTAAGAATATCGGAGTGAAGATACCAAATGTACACAGCTAGCTTCAGACTTAAAATGCTTTACTTTCATAATTTTCATTAGTTTCTCTTGGTAGATATTTCAAAGCCATCTTATTGATGGCCTTGTTCAAGGAATTGGATTTGTTAAATTGAGATGGAACTTCATGTCACTGTACTCTTCTTCCTCCACAAAGTAAGATTTAAAATTACCTTTGAAGGATCTCAGAACAAATTGCATAAATTGACTTTCATAGCTTTTTGGGCTGAACCATATGATATTGGAGATTCTAGCTCCTCTTACTGGAAGGAAAAGTGCAGGTCTATAGAGAATCGTTAGTTTTTAATATATTGTTTCTTTTGTGATATATGACTCAGTTTTCTTTCCAAAAGAGACATTGTGGTTATGTTATTGGCATCACTTTCCTGCATAATAGAAGTCACGGTGATTTTATTGTTACTAATGATAACTTAGCAAAACATTCCTCATTCCCCTATGTTGCAATTTTATCAAGGTCACTAAAAATTTTAAGAAGTGGGGATGCATTCTCAGTGCATTGGGGAATTGTACTAATATTAGATTTGAAAAGAAAAATTTCATGATTCAAGGTACTGGCCTTTGAGTATATCTTGTCAATGTATAGCAATTAGTATGAATTTGCTTCATGCTAGGGCATCGATCATAACTGATATCTGTTAATTTGGAAAAGAGTCAAAACAGAGAAAAAGGAATGTGCTTAATCTTTAAAGCTAGGAAAAGAATCATCTCTCTTTCAAAGATTTTTCGTTTGGTTGGCAGAATATATAGTTACATCTAAGAGTTCAAATTTCAGATTATCTTTGAAAACATTTTTGTGCACTATTCATTTTATTTAAACAACTTTCAATTTAACAATAATCTTCAGCTCCAATGTCAGAGTAAATGGCAATCTTAAAGGTCAGATTTGCTATCAACATAATTATAAATATTTATTAGCTTTTGCATAGATGTGTCCCTTGAAATGTATCTATCCCTTCAGCGTCTATATATGATGCCCTCCTTGTATTATAAACATCTCACATCTGTATGCTCTTATTATATATCATTATTCATTACCAATATACACATTTTATATATAATCCTCTGTTTCTCCATGCTAAAATTTCACATCTACTCTGCTCCAAAAAAGCAAAACAGCCAAATGCAAATCAATAATTCTGACTATATCCTTGGGATTGAACCTTCCACATAAAAAACTAGATGGTATGAAAGCATTAAGTTCTAATCCATACACCCACACATCTTGGTGGTGCCAAACGATAGAAGAAAATAAAAGCCTCACTTGAATGTTCTAGAGTAAACACAGGAAATATCTATCGATATCTTGATTTATTTAGTCAAAATGGAATTAAAAATGATGGTCATTTTGAACAGAAACAGATAACTCAACAAAGTAGAGCTCTACATTTATTCATGGATTGGATAGGATACTGGGAAAAAAGCATCTCACTTTGGAATGGCAACAAATAATTTGAGGGTGATCCCAAGAGTATAAAAGCCATAGAAAACAACTTTCCTAGTCTTTGGAAAAAAAATATAAAGACATTGCTAAATAGAAAAAGCTATCTGAAACCAACAGGATAAAAGAACGAACAAGACAAACTTCAGAAGCACTACTATAATATATAAAATTGCAATGCAACTGATGTGTGAAGATAAATTCATAATACTCAAGGTGAGGTTCATATTAATTACCATCAGAATTTAGATAGGCATTGAAACTTTTGAAGCAAATGTATGGTCATGATGCTTCAAATCCCTTTAGCCACTAATCTAAATAAGTTCGAGATGAACTTGGGATGTAAAGAGAAAACCACCACCTTTCAGAAAATAATAGCAACATTGGGAATTAGTCATAGTTAATGCTGGAATTGTGATGCCTTAAAGATTTTGTGATGAGTAAATATTGTAAGTTGCAATTTGAGAGTGAAAACAAGGCTTGCATTTTATGTCTTATTAAAGAGGCTACTACATCTTTGACTATATAAAGTACTACTTGTATGTTTTGATCTAATTTTAACTATGACAATGGGTATATGTCCAGGTGCCTGGTCAAACCCAAACCAGTTCAGTCTGAGTTCAGATCCCAGGCCAGGTGCAGCTAGGACATGTCCTAGACTTGTGCATTCAGCCCAAGTACATCTTAGATGTACACAAGGTGAATGCACATGCTTGATTACATGTCCTCAGCATACCCAAGACAAACCTAGGCACATTTTGATTAAAAAGTACATTTAAAGAAAAACCAGATTTAAAAGTAATAGATTTTAAAACAGCCAAAAAATGCATAAGAAACTTATCTAAACCTATAGCTAACCCTTTATAGTGATTTTTATATCACTAACAAAACACAAACACAACACTTATTCCTACCTCTCATTCCTCACTCACACGAAATTCCTTTTCTCATTGCTTAGGGTTGCTATATTTTTGAGTGTTCAAGCATTTGAAGGCACTATTTTTAGGCCTTGAGGAGTGTTGGATAGGTACTATAGAGATCATAATACTTGTATCAAAGGGAAGCATCATTCAAGGTAACTTATTTTCAGTTTTTGTAATTTAAAATAAAATAAAAATTCCAAGCTCATTTAGATTCATTTTCCAAAAGTGATTTATTGTTGTTTTTCAATTTGTTATAAATTTCTTAAACATAGCCTATGATTAAATAATTGGGGTTTTTCTTACTTTTTATAGTTTAACAAGTAATGGTTGTCTAGTTGCATTATTGTATTCTTTGGATTTTCCTTATATTTGTTTATTTTAAAACCTGTAGGTATGGGAATAGTTTACAATGGCTCATAGGTCTAGTTTAGTGCCCAAGGCTTGATTAGGGCCTTCAAATTTGACCAATCATCACCTTTTGGTAACATGTTATGAAATATTCTGAGCCAATTTTTTTTTTGATTTTGAATGTGATTACAAACAACATGCACCCGTTAGGGTTAGCAAATAACTAAACAATGCAGAATTCAACTCTAACCAAGGATGTACACCAGGATCCCGAGATGGGCAAGGTGTTAGCATGTGGTCAGAGGATCTCGATGCAATGCACAAACTGAAATAACCCTAACCAAGGATGCGCCAGATGACGACGTGCATATGGTCAAAGGATCCCTATCAATTACAATGCAAAAAGTAAAACACCAAGTATGTGTTACTCAATCCAGAATGGAAATGAGGTGACCATATGGTGGAGATATTGAGAACTACAATGCAACTCAAAGTAAACAAGCGGCAAGCCAGCCTCTTCCACTTATTCAGTGGGCATTACAAAGTAGGAAGAACAAGATTAAGAGAAATGCTGACAGTACTACTGTTCAGCTTACAATGAAATGTAGAATGCCTGCAAGATCACGGATTAGAACTCTTTAAATTGTTGCAACATTAAATGTGTCTTCCATAATAGCTATTAAGACTTCCCAACACCAACCCAATTCAAATGACAGCCTATATGCAAACTGATATGACTGATCAGCAACATGAATAACAGAACCAGCACTACAGAACCCTATCAAATTGCTCATAGCTCACTCATTTCTGACCCTATTGACCTGAAATCAAATGCAGAGCACCACTAGAAGGATGGCGACCAAGCTTGGACAAAAAAACCCCCACAAAAATCCCTTAATAATTTTTGACACAAATCCCAAGGAAAACAGAATGGTACGGTTGCAAGGAGGGGCGACTTTGCTCTAAAAAATAAAAGACTTCATCATAAATTCCCAAACTTCTCATAAAGGGGCACCCTCAACTAGCAAATGCATGGGTAGACTACCCAGAACCAGAATAAAATCACACAAAGACTTATGATGTAAAACTCCAATCTGCAACACAAACTAGCAACTCCAGATTTTTCGATTATTTTGCAAATATAAGGATTACAATGAAGAAACAACTATAAAGAAAACTCACTACAAAATCACTCAAAAGCAAGCAAACCTCTCCACTAGGTGCTATCTCTCAAGCACGAAGTTGAGTCAAGCTAGGAGGCATTCATTCCTCGAAGCAGTCCAACACCATTTCGGCAACATAACATTACTCAAGATATCAGATAATCCAAATGAAGACCCAAGACCTCCTTTTATAACTTTGTGAAGACTCTCCAGAAGCTTCTAGAAACCCTAACTTTTCAAATTTGAAATAACTCCTTTTCCTCAAGATAAATTTGACTTTAATTTAAAATAAACTCCTCCACAAGATGGCATCCAATTTCAAGCATTTGTTTTGAACCTTTAGAAAATATAGAAATATCTCCATGAGGCGCCACCCCTCAAAGTCCCCCTTTTAAGAACAACTTAAAGTTGTTTCACTACCCCAAGGGGTCACAATATTAAAATATAACTTTAAAATATAACATTTTAAAATCAACTGGACTTATCTCACCAAAAATGCTTCCCAAGGTCAAGATTGATCAAACCAACTGGAATGACTGAAGATGAGAGCCAACCGTGCCGAAGCCAATAGGACCACTGCCAAAAATAGAATTTACTAAAAATAGTAAATTCATGAAGGTGCTCGGAATGCCAAGAAAATCACATCACCGCGAAGCTCACGGAAAACCCAGAAGGAAACCATAGTTCAATCACCAATTCACGAGCAAATAGCAACCTCCAACCATGAAACCCTTATTTCACCCCCGAGTAGCCTACGGGTCTCCAGAATAGGCCAACAGTCAACAGAAAAGGTCATGCTCGAGAAGGGGACATTACATGTCACAAGGATTGATTAGCTTAATGGAGGCGGGGGTTATATTTGGCATTGTAATGAGTGCCAATATGGATATAAGATCTTATACAATTGAGTGAAAGCTCACTTGTGTGCCATTGGCAAACAAAGAATTCAAGCTTGTGGTAGGCCAAACAAACATGGGTTGCCAAAGGGGCAAATTCTTGCTTATATTGAAAAGCAAAAGAAAGTAGTTAGTGAAGAAAGGATCTCCCAAGCTATCTACAAGACAATCCTCCACTTCTCCAATAGAGGCTGCCACACATCCTTTTATTGTGATGCTATCTTCTCAAGAGAACAATAGCTTCACCCTTTCTTGCAAAAGAACCGAGGATGCAGGCCTAGTAAAAAGAGCATTTCAAATTGAGGCAAGGGATATTGTAGATGAGTGCATTGTGCATTGCATTTATGTCGATGGGATTCCTTTCAACCTAGTCAAATCACCATGTTGGGTAATGTCCCTTTTGTAATGCATTTCAATGTTTTTGGAAACTCCAACTTTCTTGGAGACCACCAACTTTATCGGGAGGGTGTTTTTCTTCGAGCCAAGATGAATATAATGGTACTTTCTGTGTGCAGATTCAACATTCTGAGAGCACTACACATTTCTAAAAAGTCCATTATTTTGGGAGATTGCCAATTTTCAAATAGACTGATCTTATGCACTTAAGGTATTGGTGGTGTGGTTAGAATTCATATTTGGGCTATTTTAATATTTTCCATAACTGTGGTGGTTGTGCAAAAAATAATTATATTATTAAATACTTAAATATTTAAGCTGTTAGAAAGTGGAAAAAAAATAGAAAGTTATATTTAATTATTTAAAAAGGTAATTAATTAAGTTGGAGGGAAAAGGTGAATATTTAATGAAAAATAATTTTAGTTACTTTTACGGTTGAATGGAAAAAGAATAGAAATCAATTATTGGGAGAAGAGATTTGATTAGATTATTTATCAATTTCTAGAAACCCTTGTTTGTAGAGCTTTGGTTCAGCTTTTACCTTGAGGAAGAAAACCCTCTCGGATTATTCAGGAATTGAAGACAGAAACCTTCTAGCTCCCATTGTTGGCTTCACATAGAGGTCAAATTGGTACTCACAATTCATTACAGGCTATTATAGGCTTTAGCTACAGTTTACAAAAATTATTATGTAACAATTTATTTTAGGTTTGCTATCAGAATTTATCACTATTTATTTTTCTGGTTAATAAGTTAAAATATAGCTGTACACTTCTCCTATATCTATTGTAACATTACTGAGGGGCATGGGAGTATTAGGTAAAAAGATCTCATGATTTATGGGGAATTGGTGGGCTAGCTATACCATCAAATAACATGTATAATCTCCCAAAAAGGTATCACCACTTCAATAGCTCCAAGGAAAACTAAATTGCAGTTTTCTAATTGGGTCATGGAACCTCATGAACTTGGCTGCTAGCTTTTAAAGGGAGAACGAAACTAAATTAAAAGAGTTGTTTGATTTTTGGATGGTCGTGGGACCCTATAGAAACAACCGCCACCTCTATATTCTTAAGGAATCCTCCAAAAGTGGTCATAGCTATTAGGAAAAGCGGAACACAACAAATTAGAAAGGTTAATACAACTTGTAAGGAGGAATTGTGGGAGAAAGCTAACCGCAGCCAGCTAGCATTTGAAAATGACAAAGAAAGGTATTCATTTTTTTTGGAAGATAATGTGGAGGGGTTAAAGTAGGTTTTGGAGACTTTAAAAGTTTTGATTGTGTAATTTGAAGTAGCGCACCACTTAGATTACAACTGCCCCAACCAAAGCCAGCTTCACATACCAAGTTTTTTTTATGTTATTTAAATTTCAATAAGTATTACTTGAATAGTGATTGCCAATAATATTTGTGAATATTTAATTCACTGTTATGAGTATCATTTTGGTTGTATAAAAAATTCAATCAACATTATTATTTAAATTTTGCAACTGAGAAAACACAAAAAAAGTCAAAATAGTTGGAAAATAAAAAATATATTTTAGTGGAAATTGCCAGAAACTTTGAAAAGGTACATTTCAGTGGTATTAGAGCCATTTTTACTGCCACTAATGGGGAAACATTAAAAGAAAAAGAAATCAGAGTTGACTTCATGCATGACAGTGGCAGGGAATTGACATATTACTAGAGGGAAAGGAGAAATGATCTAAATTGGCTGGAAATTATCACAAAGTAGCAAGGTACATGAATTCCCAGAAAAGACAAAAAAAAAGGGTCATAATAACAAGGATGTAGATGATGTTCAGTTTGAGAGACTTGTTCAGGATTAAGAATATTTAGCTGACATGATGGCATAGTTGATCTCTACTATGCATAATAATAACATATTGAGGTCACACAATGGTGAAGACAATTCTTTAAGGACAAACATCCATCAAAAAACTCAGACGACAGTTGGTTTTTTTGCAAGACCTTTCTAGCCCAACATCATCTATAGGGAAGAAGTAGTTGTTGAGCCAAAGATCCAAACATCCATAGTAGATGACACAGCAAGCAGTTATGAGGATTACAGACTCCTACCAGCTGAAATTAGGGAGGCAATATCACTCACTAATTTTATGGGTTTGAAGAAAAACAAGGGTGGTCAAAGAGCTAAAACAAGGCCAAAAAAATCCAAGGGATCTCCAACTTGCATTGGGGAAATTGACACTTCCTACATATGATGGATCTAATAAGTGTACAACACATTCCTAGATACAAAATTTGGACAACTTTTTGTCATTGAGACCTATGATGGAGGATGAAGCCATCAAATTTGTACCCCTTCACCTCGAAGATGTAGCACATGAGTGGTGATATCACAAGTCGATCACTCAAGGACACAATCATATACGCACATATGCTAAGTTTGTTGATAGGTTGATTAAGAGGTTCACTATAGAGTTGATCTGGAAATTCATTTTTATGAATTAGCTCAACTTAAGCAAACCCACACACTTGAGGCCTTTGCTGTTAATTTTTAGAGGCTTCCATTATAGTTCTAGATGTGTCAAAAAGGAGACCAGTGGTGTTCATGGATGGCTTAATATTACAAACAGTCACAATATCTACTCATCAAAATATCACCATGTCTGAATAATATCCTTCACACCATAACATATAGTCTAACAAACAACATCATAAAGTCTAAATGAAATCCAAGAAACTGTCCAAAATAAGCAAACTGAAGGGCATCAAAGTATCACAATGTCATCAATTAGCATGAATCTAAACATCATAGTGTCATAACTTCCAATAATCACATAACAAGTTTGTCTATTCATCAAGCAAGCAGTACAATATTTGACAAAGCAACATTCCACATCCAAAAGCAAGTTTAAGAATACCTTTTTGCTTCTACAGGGCTGCAATTCACCAACTCGATCCACACTCAGGTATTCTTGACACACTAAGAAGCTTCTCAAGATATGATATCTTAGAAGTGACTTCTCAAGTTTCTCAACTTTAGAAGTCCCTCCCCAAGATATTAAATCTTGAGTACTGTAGCACCCCTCCGCTTTTGGCCCCTTCGTAATGTGCAAGTGAGTTGTTTATTTGTGATTTGTGAGATCTTGTTGCCCTTTTTGTTGTACCTTTTTGCCATGTGTTGTTATATCAACCTTTGCAATCCATGTTCTTGTACTTTCATTTTGACTTCCAGTAAGTTTATATCATCCTTATGCTTTGATTATTTGGTGAAATATGTTTCTAACTAAAATAATGGGGTAAATCCAAAACATCAAGTGTATCTATTTTGTTCTCATTAATAAATTTTGTGAAATAATTTAATATTTATTAGATTTATTTAATTAAATATGTGCATACGGTGTTTTCAAATTTCATCCCATATCTAGATAACATTCAACCTTATCCAGAAGAGTTTTTTTTGAATATTTATGTAGTAGGCATTTCTATATTCATTATTTGTGACCAATTGTTCTTCTTCATTCAAAATTATTCTCTCACCGATATTGCCTACACAAACCTCATTCTTAGAAGTGAATAAAAGATTTATAGAAGATAAATTTATTACTATGTAGTTGTTTATTTAATAATCAATTAAATAAAAGACAAGTAATATATATATATATATATATATATATATATATAATTGATATATAATAAATAAAACATATTAAATTTTCTTTTAGATCTGCACGTACCCTTGCATGTATCCCACACCTGGCTTCAAGGCTTTTCCTCTAGGTTCCCCGTGTCTTGTCTTAGCATCCTCGCTATGTCAAGGAGTTCACGTGTCTTTCAAAGCTATTCAGATTCTGCATGCTCCTCTTCTTGGTATGATGGTATTATTTGGGAAGGGGGCATCGAACTGACAGGGGGAAAACTGGTCATTGTTCTTCTTCCTTCCGCTTTTGGGTCCACGAGGGCGTTTGGCAACAAGGGGGGGGGGGCTGCATCATTTAGCGGCAGCCGCTCCTCCAAACGAGGTCTCGCTGCTTGGTCACCATCTTGATCTGCAGGCTCTTGAAGGAGAAAATATGTGTAGGTACGTTTTGCAATACATCTACCTTGACCTCATCATTTTGTCTTAACAGTATTAGATATTAATATCTAAATGTGGTGATTACTGTGGCATTACGATACTGTATGTTTGCATACAAATTTTGATACACTCCTCAGCCTCGAGGTCATTGCGATCCTTGTTTTAAAGGAAACATTAAAACATGGTGTTGTCGCTTCCTAACTGTTAGGCTACCTTCTCTCTGGGCAGTCTGTAAAGTAGGATTGTGCCTTGTCTTTGCATCTGCTTGAAGATTTATTTAGCCCCATCAATCCTTTTTGTGCATATCTAGCAGTCATTGCATCCCTTGAGATTACATTCTTAGAGGCATTCTGAGAACAGTTCACATGCCTTGTCATAGAGTTCAGATTATGGAGGGTGTATAAATTGAATAGTATCCCTGATACCATTCACAACCTATCCCAGCCCAAGAATGGCAACACATAATCCCGTGGCCTCTGGTTTTCGTTGACTGATGCCTGTAGTAGCAGCCAGTAGTGTCATAATCACCGTTACTATGATAAGATCGTGCAGGATTATAATATGAATGAGATTTCATGAGAAGGCGGTCAGTTGAAACTAGAACTATCTCATTCAACTGTTCCTCGAGTTCCTTTCTTCAAATTTACAAAAGCCTTATTTGCCTGCCCTTGCTGGCATATATATATGGCCTACGGCTTTTAAGCTTTCACAGTTCTCAAGGTGCACTCCTGAACCTTTGCAAATTTGAGGGAGAACTCTTAAGATCTCCTAGCTTCATTTGATCCTGTCTCAGCCGCAGCACTTGAAAATAATAGGAAGTTTAAAGGTTTAGATAACCCCCCCTATATTCTATCGCAGTTGCTGCTCTTGAAAATAAATTGATGTTTAATGACAGTCTTTCACAAAAAAAAAAAAAATTGTGTGTTTTGTTGTCCTTTGGGGTTCACACGACGGGGCATTACAAGTACCTCTTGGCCCAAGACAAAGCCTTTCAGAAAAGTATGCACTCATAAGATCATTCTTAACCGTGCTAAAACTTACATGTCCTCTTTGTTACATTGTAAAGCAATTGATACATCAAAATGCTAAACTTCCATAAAACACACACATTAACGTTAATTACTCATCATTTCCAGACAAGATGTTCCACTTGTTCATTATTCAATCATTAAATCTCATAGCATATGCAGTAAAAGATCAGGATGTTTACACTTTTATTAGCAACACGATGACACAATTTCCACTTCAAAGGCACCAAATCCCAGATTAATCGTACGTTTCTCTCATACATACACAATAACAGATTCAAAACATAATAGAATATTCATCCAATATACATATAATCTTTATATCAACGTTAATCTACATAAGGAATTAAACTTATCTAGTTCCTTCACCCTCGGAAAGAGAACATTCCTCTGGGTCCTTGTCGGAATCCACCTCCATTCTCAGAGAAGAGGAGAGTTGAGCTCAAAGAATCTCCTCCTTAGATACGAAGGGTGCGTTTCGTCCACACCCTAACGGCCAATCCCTGACAGCAGACGGTTTCCTACGCTTAAGAATCGGCTTCGATTCCACAATTTCCTTATTCTTCGTTGACTTGAGACAAGTGAGGATTTGGCCCAATGTCTCCTCTCTGGGATCCCCCTCTCGATTAGTTTGAGGATCAGGTTGTTCCTCACGCTTGATCTCGTGGGAACTTTGGGAAGGGGTATCTTGGCGGTTGACCCCACGACCTCCACCACATCCTTCCCCATATCCTCGATCTCGTCCACAACCTCTTCCTCTAGGCATTTCCTACACATCATCACCCCCACAACAATTAACTTAAGTTCTATCGTGATCCTTTATCTCTGCATATTCTTTGCTCGATTCTTGGGTATCGACTTAAGATTATCTTGATAGCTTTTGAGACTTGTTATCCAAGTTAACCTGTTATTACACAAAAACTACAGTGGTCACTTAAATGGGCTAGTTGTCTAGATATCAAATATGCATGCAAAATTCCTTTGTGTAAAACTGTACGCTTTCTGTAGAATGAACTCCGTGAAATACATTTTAGCAATAACAGTGTAATATATTGTCAAAGAGATTTCGATGGAAGTGAATACTCTATTTGTAATATTCAGCGAATAGGATTCTTGAATTTTAGAGATATTCTATACATGTCAAGGTTGATATCTTTATAATTATTTTATAGTTGAGTAATTGGTTGTCTTCTTGTTATGAAGTGTAGGGTTTTAAATTGATAATGATGTAGAACACATTGTTGATTGACTATGTTCTTAATCATTTAATAATGGAATTGCTAGATCAATAAGTAATTTAGTTTGAGAGAAATGGTGAAGTGAACCTAGTGGGCAAGCCAAGTGTAAGAGGAAAGTGGAAACGATGTCTTCATGGTGGCATTGTTTGATTGGTGAAAATTAAGGACAAGAAACTTATTGATAGAGTTACCCTCTCCTCGGATGCAACATAAGGAGAAATACTTGTAATGATTAACATATGAGGTTTTGAACATGATTACTATATATAAATTGAGTAGACTAGTTTAAATAAAGGGTGTGAGTTAATGAGTGATATGTATCGTGGAAACAATGTCTTATACAAGTATCACATGGTTGCATTGTTTATTGTGTGTATGTTCTGGTTGACGCTAGATATGGGATTCGTTTGTGCCTAGTTGATGGGGTTAGTTTCCCTGTGATTAGAAGAGTATAGCTTGGTATTCAAGAATTCTTTGATTGGCTTATTAAAATAATGTTTGTTATTTATTAATGCTCAATATTGTAAATTATTGTAATTTAGTGATAAGATCGTCTCTGATCTTATCTAGAGTTTCGTTTTAGAAACTTCCCGTTTTTGTAAATCTTGTAAACTATTTATTGAGCACATTGCTCATTATTAATACATAAAATATTTTACCAATTACCTGTGTAATATGGTATCAGAGCCAGATTGCTCAAAAGTGAATTTTTAATTCATAAAAAATCGTTTAAGATTTTTCTTGAATTTTTTTTGAATTAAAAATTCTCAAAAATCTTCTCTGCAAATTTGGAAGATTTTTTGGTGAGTAAAAATTTCGAAATTTTTCGTGGCTCTATTGAAAAAAATAAATTCGAGGGCTTTGTTGTCTAAAAATTTTCATGGCTGTGTAAGGTCAGAAATCTGAGGGTTTCTTGATCGATTTGTTTCCAGTTTGTGATTTGAGGGCTTTTCTTCCTTCCAGGCGCGGATTAATTCCTGCTTGCAATTTTGTGCTCTCTTCTGGACGTGTTTTCTGTGCTGATCGCGCGACCCAGTTTCGTCTTTGTCTGACGTGCGCGACCCTGGTTTCAAGGTTCAGAAACATGTCTTCTTTTCAACAGATTGGGCGCAGGTGTTTCCTGTGTAATGAGCTCGGGATCTCCTCCAGATAGATGCGATTATTTGTTTACCCTGTCGACACATTTCTCCTCCTGGGCGTGCGATCAGTGAACCTTCTTTCCTGGCGCCTCTATCTCTGTTTCAGATGCCACGGTTCTTCACTTTTGAGCACGATCTTGTCTGAGTTTTTTGGAGATTTTTGGGCTTGGTCTTGTTGTGACCTTTTCACACATCACCCCATTCAAAATGGGGACCCCCTAGTTTTCGCTCCGTCCCTCGTCTTTTGGTTCTGGTTTTGTCTCTCCCTCTCTTTCTGCTGTATGTCCTTTCCGGGGATGTCTCCGCCATTGAGTTTAAACGTGAGTTTGGCCAAGTTTGAAAATTAGGGTTTCGAGCTTCCTTGCCAATTTGAGGTCAAATGAAGTGAGTAAATTGAGATTTGAGACTAACATTGTTGTTAGTGTGCCTCCAGCAGGCTCTCAGCAAATTTCATCAAATTCAGAGTACTTACTATTTTTAGTAAGTGTATAATTCAGGGCATTTCATCAGCACTTTCGAAATTCCGACAATCGCACTGCATTCAGAACACATCAGGCTGCTCGTGCGCAAAATTTGAACTGAAACGGGCAACTTTCTATTTTTAGCAGTCCAGCTTCCGAGACAAATTTCAGGGCTTAGATGAAGAATTTTTCTTTGCATGTCTGGATATTCCTTCTGGGTTTTTTGAGACCTTCGCGATGGTATAACATGCAAAACGAGACAAATTTCAGGATTTAGTCTTCCAAGGCTATTCTTAGGGTTTGCATGTCAGGGTTTTCTTTGCATGTTGGCATATTCCTTATGGGTTTTTCGAGAGCTACGCGGTGATGTGACATGCAAATGGAGATGACCACTCAGTAAGGAACTTACTATTTTTAGCAAGTGCATCCCGGCAGCCGCCTCCCAACCCTTCAGAATCACGAGCCGACCGCAATGCAACAGAAACGAGGACAAACAGAGATCATTTGATATGCATGCAAAGTAAATTAGGGTTTCCAGCTTCGGGGCCTGAAAAGAGGGGTAAAAAGGCAGAATTTTCGAAAACCGGTGTAAACCACTGCGATCAGTATCCTTCAAGCTATCTGCTGGTAAAATTTGAGATCAAACAGAGCACTTACTATTTATAGTAAGTCAGTTTGGAAACAGGCTAAAAATAGCAAACCAGTTGCATGCGCTGATGTCAGCAGTAAGGTCACGTGGTGAGGAGCGCGTCATTCAAATTTCAAATCAATCGGAGCAGTGGAGCTATCAGAAACAAGTGGTTACTATTTATAGTAAATCACCTTCAAAAATGGGCTATTTTTAGCATGCCAACTCAGAATAGCAGTGTCAACAGGTTGATGAAGTCGTGAAGATCCAGCGTTCGAAATTTCAAATCATTCTGAGCTTCAGATGTGCAACAATTGAAGGACTTACTATAAATAGCAGTCATAGAGACCCTGGCAGAAGGTTAGAAAAATGTCTAAGTCTGAGTTTCATCCTCCACCCTAGGCCAAATGCGCCTACTTCAGCAGGAGAGCAAGCCAAGCATGGAAATATTCCAAGTGTTCATCCACCTCCAGGGGTAAAATGCGCCCTCAAGGGATGAAGAAGTTTGAAAAAGTTTCTAAGTCATTGTCAAATCCACCTGCCACCTCCAAATGCGCCATCCTTGAGGAGTTGCTAAAAATTTGTCTAAGTGTTAATTTTCATCCTCTATCACATGTGAAATGCGCCCTCATCAAGCTGAAAGTCAAGAAAATGTTTAAGTGTTGGACTTCATCCTTCACATATGGCAAAATGCGCCCAGCTCAAGGCCTCATGTTGAAAAATTTTCTAAGTATAAAAATCCACCTCCTAGGCTAAAATGCGCCCAAGGTAAGAAAGGGTCAAAGAAGTCAATGAATTTCATCCTGCTCCTATAGCAAAATGCGCCCACTTCAAGGAGAGGTGATAAAAGTCAACAAGTCAAAGGCGTTCATCCTTCAAGCATGCCAAAATGCGCCCAAAAGTAGCCATGTGAGGACAAAACAAAGGAAGATGAAGAGTCACTTGTTGGAGGCATTTAAAGTTTTCATCCTCCACCCTATGCTAAATGCGCCCATCCTTCTCAAGGGGTGAAATGTGCCAAGTTTAGAAGAGGTCAAAAGAGTCAACCAATTTCGTCCTCCTCGCCCATCTAAATGCGCCCAAATGAGGTCAAGTAGAGACAAAAAACGAGAAGTTGAAGAGTCATCCTCCTTGCATGCCTAAATGCGCCTAAGTTGAAGTTGTAAAAGTGAATGAAGGGTGATAAATGAGGTAAAAGGTGAGTAAAACACTCCTAGGCGTGGTCAAGACAAGGTAAATGCTAGGCGTGGTTGTTATCCCTCTTCAAGTGCTACATGCACCCAAGGTGGTAAGTGTTAGAAAAATTTTCCTAAGGCGTGTGAGGTGAAATAAAATGCTAGGCGTGGTTTTAAATTTTCCTCAAGTGTGCTATGCGCCTAGGGTGGTAAAATGAAATATGAGATGATGTGATGAAATTTTTTTTCCCAAGGCGTTGGAGCTTCAAGAGAAGATATTTTCCCAAGTGTGAAATAAAATACAAGGTGGTAGCATCAAAGTTGCAAGGCGTGGTTTTATTCTCCTTCAAGTGTCATTTGCGCCTAAGGTGGTGAAGTAAAATACAAGGCGTTAAAGATGATGGAAATAAAATATGTTAAGTATGATGTACTTCAAGGGAGATTTTCTAAGTAGGTTGATAATTTTTCTCACAGGCAAGGTGATCAAAGTTGAATAGAATTTTCCAAGGCGAAATTTTCAAAAGTTTTCAAGATGATTTAAAATTTTTCTAAGGCAAAGTATTTTCTTCCTTAGGAAAATACGCCTAGACTTGGAGGTGGTGAAATTTCTCAAAACGTGAGCAAAATTGCCTGAGGTGGAGTCAGAGAATGCCAACACAGGGTTGATAAAAATTTCTCAAGTCAGAGCAACAGGATTTTCACAGATATGAAGAACGGGATTAAATTTGTTAAAAAATTATTTTTAAAGTTCAAAATTCAAGAAAATCAAATGAACCCGTTCATTGTACACCCATGAGTTCGACGCATCCTGAAGAAAATTTTCTTCTGGGTATTGAAGATTATCGATGAGGGGTGGATTTTAAGGTCTTCCATAGCTTGCCAAGGATTCCGAGGTGAATATTTTTGATGGGCACCAGGTTGATGAATTTCCTAAGGGAAATTTGGAAAAATTTCTAAGACAAGGAATAAAACGTGTTTTCAGGATGAAATTTGCCTTGGTGGATGAATTTGAAGGCGATCGCCTAGATGATTTTTGATCAAATTCCTGATGAAAGGATTTTTTTCTCGAGCCTGAGTTAGATGAAATATCAAAGTGAAGTATGCCCGGGCAGAATACAAGATGGGTTGGAAATTTGGCTAAGGCATGAAGAATTTGAACGTGAAGCTGGCTAGTGAAGACGATAAACCTTGGAGATCAAAACATGAAAATCCTGGTAAGTAAAGTGAATTTATATTACGAAGTGTTCTAATGCTTTTCTCCTTGCTTGTTTTGCAGGAGGAACGTCGAGACTTAAAGTGATGAAGAAAGTAATCCAAGATGACATTCAACTTCGAAGGAAGAAAAGTTGCAAGAAAATGGCTAAATGTTGAAACTTAGTATAACTCAAGTGATAAAGAGTGGAAGTTCAAGCAAGGTTGAAGAACAACGTCAAGAAAGAAGATCGAGAACAGTATGAACGCGTTTCAAAGATGGAATCTTCTAGAAGGATGATGGTGGACATTATGGCTCATTTATTACCCCTCTTCTTGGTGGCGGTTTTTAGGGCGAATCTTGTTTAGGGCTGAGGTGGCACAATCTGGGCCATCTAGCCGATTGTAATCTGAGCCGTCTGTTGGACTTGGCCAACTATAAAAGGGGGAGTCCCCCTCATTTGTACCTCATTAGAAATTAGAATTAGATCAGAGTTAGGATAGCAGAGAAGGAGTAGAGAGAAATTGATAGAGTAGAAAGTAAAGCAGTTTAGATTGAAAAGGAAGGAAAGTCTTCCCTTTGGATACTTTGTAAGAAGTTGTCATGTATGCTTTCATAATAAAATAATTTTCATTGATGGTGATTTCTTCTTTGTTATGAGTAGTTGTTGAGGCTTCTTTGTCCTTCCAATTCACGTAGCATCTTGAAGTAGCTTAAAGTAAAGTAGATTTCATTTCATGCAAGTACTTAGTAATTGTGGCATGTGGTGCTCGATTTGAACAAGACTTCGCTTGTCCATACCACTAGCGGGCTCGCTGACGGTGGGTTCACCTTGCGTGGTCAACTGGGGCTTTGTGAAACTTAACTTCGATTATGATTTATACGTTGGCATGCGTCGTCGTGATGGTGTCTTCATGCTAAATCGTGATCTGAACATCTTGAGTCACTCCTCTGAAGATTGCACCAGTTCCGCGGAAGCTGTCCGAAGTGAGGCAAAACGGAGCTTGGTTGAAGTCTGTGAGAATTGATCGCCATGTTCCACACTTTAGAGTAGACTAGAACATTCTTATCCCTACACTCATTTAATTTCAGTTCATTTCTGGTTAGCTTTAGGAAACTTGTGCTCATTTGCCAAATCATTTGAATTATATGAAAGCCCTTAGTCCGCTGTCTGCTGTCAACTGTCGAACAATTGTGTAAGTCCCCTTGAAATACCAGCAAAATCACATCGAGCCAACTAAGTCTATTCGCATTAAAAGAACCTTGGAGTTGAAAGCATGAACTCACTCGCAATCTTAGCATGCTGAATACTTTGTTCAAGAGAGGATAGAGTATCCGTTGGGAAACTTTATTCTGTGTTGGTGCGGTCTCAAAAAGCACGTCAACAGGTAGTTTTCCAGTTAACTGTATAGTTTGCTTTATTAGGGTTTAGCAATAATCTTGCATGCATTGCAAGACTGTAGTTGACTCAAGGTGATTTTAGGGTTCCCTACACCTTTCGATGTCTATAAATAAGAGCTTTGCTCATTTGTACATAAATTTTGCACGAGAGAAATATATACTATGCCTACCTTGCCTTCAATATTGCTCATTCTTTATTTGTTCATGAGTATTTACTATTATGATGAATTGTTATGCCACTTGGGTTTCATGCAATTATAATGGTGAATTCTTGCCTTAGATATAGTGGCTAGTTTGATCGTAGATTGTATGCGTGTCTCGCCTATGCAATTTATTGTCCTAGTTGGCTATCCTTCATGTTTTGTGTTCAATAAACTTGTTCAAATTGAGCTGATAGATGTGCCACCTTGCCTTCAAGTTGAGAATCTATCTGTACTTGTTTATCGTGTGATGTGTGTTAATAATAAACCTATTCAGACAAGTAGATAGTCGTGCCACCTTTCCTTCACGTTGTGAGTCTGTACTCGGTTTATCGTCAGATAATCATTCCCGCTCCATTTCCTCATGCTCTGAATTCTTGAGGGGATTGGATAGTTTAAAGTTACTTAGTTTTGTGTGTTGTAGTTAAGTCTTGCGAAACCAAAAATTACTTAGCTGCAACGTATAGAGTTTTCTCGAAAGCCTTGTGCCTCTTACAATTGAGACAAAAAGACAGGATATAGTTTAGTTTATTTCCCTTTTCAAGTACTTTTGTTAGCACAACGAGGGAGCTTCCCCTCCTAATTTGAAGAGCACTCATTGCATAGTGTGCATAGCTATCCGTACCAACTTGCACTCCAGAGGTGTTAGTTGTTACGCCAACAGAGGGGAGCAACCTCCATTGTTTACTGAGGATGAGATTTATGATTTAGAGCGACAGGCAATGGAGGAGGGTGGATTTGCATTCTCATTGGACGACCTTGAGGATGACCTTGAGGAGGAGTCATTGCCAGTGCCATGTAATGTCCCCTTCTCAGATGTGATCGTTTCTGTTGACCGTTGACCTATTCCGGAGACCCGTAGGCTACGCGGATGGTGAAATTAGGGTTTCCTAATTTTGAGGAGGTTGTTGTTGGAAGTTTGGAATTCTGATTGCTGATTCTTTCTGGGTTTTCAGAGAGCTTCGCAGTGGTATGTTCAGTTTGGCATTCCGAGCAACTTCATGAATTTACTATTTTTAGTAAATTCTATTTTTAGCAGTGGACAGATTGGGTTCAATTCAGTTGGTCTTCTTCTTCAGTTGGTTCAGCTGGCACTTCAGTTTTGGCCTTGGGCACATATTTCTTGGAGAGATAAGTATTTTCATTATAATATTATATTTTAATATTATATCCCCCTTTGCCTAGCAGTACAACTTTAAGTTGTTTTTAAAAAGGGGACTTAAAGGGTCAAGGCGCCATGGAGAGATAAATTATATTTTAAAAGTCAAATATTGAGCTTAATGAAAAAGGATGCCTACTTGAGGGATTGACTTTTATTTTAAAAAGTGAAATATTTCAATAAGTGAAAAAGGACGCCATCTTTTGGAGGGAAATGTTGAATTTGAAATTAGGGTTTTGGGCGCCCTTCTTGAAGCTTCTAGATGATTCTCTCATGTCTATTTAATCAGGCCTCAACTCTTCATTTGGGATCTTTTGTCTACCACATCGTTATGCTGCTGAATTGTCTTCAGGCACTCGCTTCGAGGAAAGCACACCTCCTAGCATGGGCTCATCTTCTTGCTTGAAAGATAGCAACTAGTTGAGAGGTTAGCTTGTAATAGGTTTGATTTGCAATTTCAGTTTAGTATTTGCATTTGGAGTTCTAGTTTTGCATTTATGTTCATTTCTGGAGTTGCTGAACATCATATGAGAATGTAAGATTTGCTCACAGCTTTTGAAATAAAATTATTTTGGTTCTGGGCATTGAAGAAATCTGTTTCCTTAAGCTAGGCGACCATCTTTGCCAAGTTATAGATTTTATATTGCTCATTTGGATTTTTAAAAGAAAATCGCCCTTTTAAGACGGCCGTACCTTTCTGGAATTGGCTTTGGGATCTATGCAAAATAAATAAGAGTCAATAGGTGAGGTTTATGCATTCCATTTGGGGCGCCATCATTACTAGAGCAATCTGCATTTGGTTTTATGTCAATAGGGTGAGTTTTGAGTAAGTTACGTGCATTCTAGTGAGTCACTATGTTGCTGTTCTGAGTAATTTCTGTCATAATCAGTCAATATCAGACTTGGGGAAGTTTAATAGTTGAGTGAGAAGTTGTTATAAAAAGGGTTTGAAAGTATTGGAGAGGTTTCTTATATTGTTGCAGCATTGAAGGCTTCTAATCTTGTGATTCTGGCAGGTTCTCTGATACATTGTAAGCTGAACAGTAGTACTGTCAGCACTTCTCAATTCTTCTCTTTGATTCTATTGTATTTCCCACTGAATAAGTGGTAGAGGCTGGCTTGCCGCCTATTTACTTTCAGTTCAGTAGTTTAGGGACCCTCTGACCATATGCTCGCCACCTCTCGGCGCCATTCTTGGTTAGGGTTACATTTTGTTCATCATGCATTGATCCTCTAACCATATGCTCATCTGCACAGGCGCATTCTTGGTTAGAGTTCCCTTCAGTTTGCATTCGCATAGATCCTCTGACCAATGCTCACACCTTGCCCACATTGGGATCCTGGTGTACATTCTGGTTAGGGTTACTTTCCGCATCGTTTTGGTTTAGTGCTAACTTTAACGGGTGCGTGTTCATTGTAATTGCATTGTGAAAAACAAAAAAAATTGGTCCGGTTCATTACATGCCACGACCAGTAGTTGTAGGAGGATCTACATCCAGGATGGAGGTTGAGGAGCCATAGGCACAATAGGACCAGAGTCCTACGATTGGACCCTCTTCCGGTCCCTTACTGAGATCTAGACATGGGAAGAGGAAGATGTGATTCATGTGAATTTGTCAAAACTGAAATATATTAATATTTATGTAGTATTTACTTTTAGTTTTACAAAAATGATTTGCTATTTTCATTTTGTTTCAGACTATTATCATATCAGCACATTGAGCATTCTACATGAGGATGCCATTTTGCATCCAATTTTCTTTCAAATCAATCAAATACAGCTTGTTTCTTATATGTACTCATTTATTGACTCATTGGATGCATCTTATCTTTGAATTTTGCAAAAAAAAAGCGTTTTTAGTGAAGTTTAAGCAATTTTTTAATTTCCCGAGTTTTTGCTGAGTTTTTTCCGAACCGAGTTTTTCGGGCTTGCCGAGTACTTGCAAACACCGAGTAGGCCAACTATGATAGCCACTAATTGTTCTTTCTTTTACTAAAGGTCTTGGATGGTTTTGTGCTGGATCCATTTTAATTTGAGAGAAACTAAGTACAAACCTCCTGTAGAAGTTTGCCAATCCCATAAAATTACGAAGCTTTATGAGATTTTTTGGTGAAGGCCACTCTTAGATGACTCAAATTTTGGCTGAGCCCATATGTACTCCCTATGTTTCCACAATGTATCCTAAATACTATATGTCTTGAATGGCAAATGAACATTTTTCCAGATTAATATAAATCTTCTACTGCTGCAAGGTGTAAAAATCTTGTAAGATTGGCATAGATTTCATCTCATGTTTTGCTAAAGATTATGATGTCATCAAGGTAAACAAAAATGAACTAGTTGGTGAAAGGCTGCATGTTGCGACTATTTTGATCAAGCCAAATGGCATATGAAAAAAATTGAATAGGCCTTCTTTGGATTTTAAATTTGTCTTCAAGATGTTTCTAGGTTCATAGGAATCCAATGAGACCCAAACTTAAGATCGATTTTGGAGAAGAACTTGGTGCCACGGAGCTGTTCCAAAAGGTCCTCTTTCAAAGAAGATGATAGTAGGCCTTGACTATGTTCTTGTTGAGAGGTCTATTTTCGATGCATAATCGCCATATTCCATCCTTCTTGGGCGTAAGCACAATTGAGTTGCCACAAGGCCAAGTTCTCGCGTAATGTGTCCTTTGTCAATGAATTATTGGATTTGCCACCTAATATCTTTGTGCTCAAGAAAGCATCTACAACGAAGAATTGCATTAGGTAGAGGTAGCCATGTTATCAAATTGTTAGTATGTTTTACCACACAATGTTGAGGCACTTCGTTTGGCAACAAAAAGAGGTCCTTGAACTCCATCACATTATTAGTTGTTGTTGCAGCTCTACGAAGGGAGCTGCACTACTATTTGAAGCTGCAAGGGCTTTCTTACTTTCAGTTCTAACCATGACAAGGATAAAATTTCAGCTAGAGCTAACTAACTTCTTGTGTCGTGTGATGAGCCCTGCTAATATAGACTCAAAACCTTTCAATTTCTGCCTTGGGAATTTTGTCAAACACTTGTCATGTAAAGCTGATATATGCTGATATAAACTTTTGATTGCTGTGTTTTTGGTTTTTGGCACTTGACAATGATGTTTGAATGCTCTGATACCACTGTGATGAGCCCTGCTGGCTCTCAATTCAAACCCCAATATTTCTTAAGTCTTTTAGTGTTATTTAGTTTTTTAGAGAAAGTTTGATAGACAGAAGAGAAGGGGCGCACAGCATAAATGCATATAAAATGTAAATCTGAGTTATTTCAGGCGAATTGACAATACAGAAGATAATAAATATGCTCAACAATGGATTTAGAACTCATAAACATACCCGGAAGTGTCCAGATTATTTATTTAAGAAAGTAGTCCAGTTTGCCAGCCAAGATGGTGAAAAACTGACCAAATCTGGTGTAGAAAGCTACAGAATGCGAAATCCAGCCTGAAAACGGTGGCAGATGAAGAGTACAAGCCAAACGCCTAAAATGATGAAGAGAAACCCTCAGAAAAGAAGGCGTTTCTCCAAGAAATGCCCAAACGCCTTTGTACAAGAGCCACGCACTTCACTGCAAACAACCTGAATTCTCACTTAGAAGGTACGGCCAAGAAGTATGATGTCTGCCAGATGAAATGAAGGCGCCATCTCCCAAAACCCTCTGAAACTGATGAAGAAATCCAATAGGAAACACAGCTCAAGCCCAGTAGAACCTCTGTATAAAGCTCTCACAAATTGCACAAATTCAGCTGATCTCTCACAGCCTCAAAAGTGCTCAACACTGAAGAGTTATCGTTCTTCAATGGAAAAATAGTTCAAACCCTGATCACAGGAGAATGCATAGGAAATAGCACAAGGCAAAGTTGAAATTGTCAGAAGATGAGTTTCTCATTGCCAGAAATGTCCTTTTATGCAAAGGCACGAATCCCAAGAAAATACGCCACTTTTGGATATTAAAATCTTTTAAATAATATTTAATCCATTTCAATAGTATATGAATTAAATACTTGGGTGTACTTATTCATTTAAGTGATTTAAAATATTAAATCACTTTTAGAGAATATTTAAGTGATTTTTAAAATATAAAGTCAATTTGACTTTATAATTAAATATTAAATCAATTAATATTTAAATCACTTAAAAACCCATAACTCACTCAAAACACCATATAATCCTGTGCCGTCAGAAGTTGCCGACTCCTGCACTGCCAATGCCTGTTGTGAACCAGTCACTGGGCTCTGAAAACCAGAACGATCAAACTCTCCAGAAAGTACCACTGACCCTCTAACCAATCCAACTAGCCCACAAGGGTCCAAGAAATAGGCTAACCATCACAAAACAAGATCATGTTGAAAAAGGGGACATTACAGTCCGCCCTCCCTGAAATTGCTTGTCCTCAAGCAATCTCAATAGCAACGAATACACCACTCCACCAGGATCCCAAGGGTAGTGTCGTGAAATGTCCCTACTGTCATCAACTGTCTCCTATAACTCCCAAATTTGATCAACTGGATCATCATGATGTACCCTGTCAATCTCAACACCATCTGTCACAGGGAGAGAGGAACTCATAAGAAAGCAAGTCAAACTGCTGACAACACCTGCTCCCTAAAACTGCACGAGATGTGCTATCATCCAACATGTCTAACACGTTCATTCCAGAATTGTGCATCCGAAACAGGTCATGTACATGATGACTGAAAGTGAAACTGTGTAGACTCCTGACCATGTACACACTGGGAATCTCCTCAACAAGCTCTGTCTGAAATCTCGATGCACTGACGGAAACTCCGATACTATGATCAAAGCTCACCCCTAAATCAGGGTCAAGGGTAGAATCAGTATCCACCTCAAAGAGAGGATTATCACAAGAAGATGTAGCATCCGCCTCATAAAGAGGATTGTGTACTAACTGAGCCTCATAACTGTACTGATCCCAATCAAACACCTCCGATCCCATGGAACTAGAAGCAAAATGATAATCCTCCTGAATCATCTCATGCTCCTCCTGTTCTAGAATCTCCTGGTCTATCTTCTCACTTTTTGCATTGACGAGAATGATAGATCGCATACTCCCATCCCTAAAACCAGCTTGCTGGTCCGTTAAATCAGCAATGTCATCACCCTCATAAAACCACTCCATTTGTCTATTTGTACCCTTAGGTTTAAGAGGACAATTGTGGTTTTGGTCATAAGGAGCTTTGCAATAGAAACATAGCTTCCTCCTACGCAAATCATTTATTGTCTCTCGGTCCAAAGGAGCCGCAAACTTCCTCTTTTCATCAACTTTTTCTGATTCTTTAGGTTCTGAATGGTTATCAGTATAGGATGTAGATGCTTCTGCATTTGAAGTGAACTTACCACGTGAAGCTGTAAGTTCCATGCTACGAGCCTTTCTCATAGCTTCGTGCAAGGTAGGTGGATCGAATGCCTTGATCCAACCTTTCATTGGCTCATGGAGACCTTCTACAAATAGAATGACAAGTCTCCTCTCTGAGATTCCGGTAACCATAACCGAGAGCTTCTGGAACTCACCAATATAAGACTCCAAGCTACCCAACTGCTTCAATTGAGCAAGGTCTCTGAAGAATAGCTCAGGATCACGTCTATCAAACCTCTCTACCAGTCTATCAGTAAACTCCTGGTACGAGGTAATCCTATCATGGTGCAGTGTAGCCATGCCATGAATCCACCAGTCATGTGCTACGCCATCAAGGTGGAGAGCTGCAAATCGTATAGCATCTTCCTCTGGCATAGGACGTAGTGTCAGGAATGTGTCAAGCTTACTAACCCAGGGACGTGCTGTAACTCTACCACTGCCATCAAAGTTCGCCAAAGTAAGCTTATTGGTAGCCTGTCTAAGATCATTCTGCTTGTATCTAGGCCGCCTGTCATTCCTACTTCTGGTGTGTTCTCTCTTCTGGCTCATGAATCTATCGAAGTTAAGGTGCTCCTTAACTCTCGGTGGCAATGCATCCCATTCATCATGCATAACCATGATGTTATCAGCAAAATTTATCTCACCACCCTGTTCAACTTCGTCCTCTTCTTCAACATCATTTCTGGTAAAAGTAGGATATGTAGCTCTCTCATAGGTGCGTGCTGGAGCTATGACTCTCTGAGGCTCTCTGTGAATACTGCCTTCTTGATCTCGTTCAAGATTCTGAGCTCTATTCATTGTCAAATTTTGGACATTTGTGCTGAGTTGTTGGAGAATAGTCGCCACCTGTTCTTGGCCTGCAACCATGCCTCTGAGCACATCTCTAGCTTCTCTGTCCTCATCATCAAGATGATTCCTGCGAGATCCTTCAGCATCCCTGTCAGCCATGTTATCAAAGCCTAATTCCCCTTCCTGTTCGTCAAATGGAAATGCTGAAAAGGGTTCAAAAGTACTTCTCTGCAAACCAGGACCCCTGCGTGAGTAGTACCTGTCAAACCTATTCTGGTGAGGCCGCATAAAGACTGCTAACCCTGCAGGCTGGCAGGATCAGTGCTCTGATACCACTGTGATGAGCCCTGCTAATATAGACTCAAAACCTTTCAATTTCTGCCTTGGGAATTTTGTCAAACACTTGTCATGTAAAGCTGATATATGCTGATATAAACTTTTGATTGCTGTGTTTTTGGTTTTTGGCACTTGACAATGATGTTTGAATGCTCTGATACCACTGTGATGAGCCCTGCTGGCTCTCAATTCAAACCCCAATATTTCTTAAGTCTTTTTAGTGTTATTTAGTTTTTTAGAGAAAGTTTGATAGACAGAAGAGAAGGGGCGCACAGCATAAATGCATATAAAATGTAAATTTGAGTTATTTCAGGCGAATTGACAATACAGAAGATAATAAATATGCTCAACAATGGATTTAGAACTCATAAACATACCCGGAAGTGTCCAGATTATTTATTTAAGAAAGTAGTCGAGTTTGCCAGCCAAGATGGTGAAAAATTGACCAAATCTGGTGTAGAAAGCTACAGAATGCGAAATCCAGCCTGAAAACGGTGGCAGATGAAGAGTACAAGCCAAACGCCTAAAATGATGAAGAGAAACCCTCAGAAAAGAAGGCGTTTCTCCAAGAAATGCCCAAACGCCTTTGTACAAGAGCCACGCACTTCACTGCAAACAACCTGAATTCTCACTTAGAAGGTACGGCCAAGAAGTATGATGTCTGCCAGATGAAATGAAGGCGCCATCTCCCAAAACCCTCTGAAACTGATGAAGAAATCCAATAGGAAACACAGCTCAAGCCCAGTAGAACCTCTGTATAAAGCTCTCACAAATTGCACAAATTCAGCTGATCTCTCACAGCCTCAAAAGTGCTCAACACTGAAGAGTTATTGTTCTTCAATGGAAAAATAGTTCAAACCCTGATCACAGGAGAATGCACAGGAAATAGCACAAGGCAAAGTTGAAATTGTCAAAAGATGAGTTTCTCATTGCCAGAAATGCCCTTTTATGCAAAGGCACGAATCCCAAGAAAATATGCCACTTTTGGATATTAAAATCTTTTAAATAATATTTAATCCATTTCAATAGTATATGAATTAAATACTTGGGCGTACTTATTCATTTAAGTGATTTAAAATATTAAATCACTTTTAGAGAATATTTAAGTGATTTTTAAAATATAAAGTCAATTTGACTTTATAATTAAATATTAAATCAATTAATATTTAAATCACTTAAAAACCCATAACTCACTCAAAACACCATATAATCCTGTGCCGTCAGAAGCTGCCGACTCCTGCACTGCCAACGCCTGTTGTGAACCAGTCACTGGGCTCTGAAAACCAGAACGATCAAACTCTCCAAAAAGTACCACTGACCCTCTAACCAATCCAACTAGCCCACAAGGGTCCAAGAAATAGGCTAACCATCGCAAAACAAGATCACGGTGAAAAAGGGGACATTACATGTCGCTTGATGCTAATGGGGGACTACATGTATGTAGTATCTATTTTCATCAACATCTATGATGTCATTTCGTAAGATTTTCCTAATAGATTGCATGCCAATAGAATAGGTATGGTAACCAAGTAAAACATCACATGCTTCTAATGGTACGATAACACAAGACAACATCTTGAAAAGGCTTGATTTTGTACTTCAAGTGGCATTGTTCAGTGACATGTTTCTCTAAACCCCAACAAAACTATCCAATGGAGTATGGTTGAGGGTGAGGCAGTAGAAAATTCAATCTATGAACTACATTAGGAAAAATCAGGTTTTTTAATTTCCATTCTCAACTATGAAGTGCACTGGTTGTCCATTGGTCCACATTTGAGAGTGGAACAACATTTCTACTTCTTTTGAATCAGTGCTGCATGAAGAAGTGAGGTTTGTAATACCTACCAATGCACTAGGTTCTACATCTATGACTTGCTTGTCTTTGTCCAGTTTTGATGGAATCTTGTTGCACAAGCAAGGCTTTTTTGGCACAACACTCTTCAATTTAGTGACTATCAACATTGTGAATTGTGTACCACTTGCCAATATTAACTTGTTTCTTCTGCTCACTAGATTGTGTATCCTTTTTTGAGTTTGCTATGGAGGTTCTTTTCCTTTCTTAGAACATTGTTGAGTTCCACCCTTGGTGTTTTTTGTTTGCACTTTGTCCAAAGTCTCCTTCTTGGTCTTCTACTAGGCTTTAGCCACAAATTGCAAGCAAATCTATAGGCTTCTCCACGAGTGGAGATCGAGAGGAAATCCATGTTTGATTGAATGAATGGTATTAAGCCAAACCTATACTTGAGAATGAGATTCTGTAATGTCCCCTAGTTGGGTTGTGTTTGATTTTGCCTGAAAGTAACAATTACACAACATAAAATTGTTTTACAAATAATATTCCATAGTAAATTATATAATAGATATTGAACTTAAGAATAAATAAATTATTAACATTTATGAAATAATGAATAACAACTTAAACTTGAATCCAATCTATAGACTCTTTTACAATAACCAATCATGGTAAGGATTGGGGAGCAACACATGATAGGGCGCCAGAAAAACTATTCATCACAATTAAGCCCAAGGGCGTGCTCATACCTCCCCTAGCCCCAAGTGGCAAGAACATCCAACCAAGACAATTCCATCCAACTTAGGGTGGTGTACTTACATTGTGAAAACCTATACCGCCCTTCCCTAGCATGTTTCCTTGCCAATCCATGCCTAATTGCTTATAGGAAACTAATAGATTAAATCAAATGAATAACTACTAATACAGATTAATAATTGCTGCAAGCATCATTATTGCATGATCATAATTAATATATATATATATATATATATATTTCTAATTAATTTCAATTTTACAATAATCACTATATTTGAAAATATATATGTATATTTATAATTATATTTAAACTTACTTTCCAAGTATATTCTTGGCAATAATACTTAATCCAATAGATCTCTTATAATTTATTCTTTTTTTCCAATCTGCTGCTTCATCCAGATTTCTAATTCATTTCTATCCACTTCATATTCATTCCCAATTCATACCTTTCACAAATGATTTGTCTGCCTTTATATATCCTCATAGTGGTGTGAATAGTCACAACCTTTGTAATAATTGCACCCCTTTCAAAGGATGCAACCCTCTATATTTCAAGCGCTGCCTCTTAATTGCTGTTAATACAATGATTACTGCCTTTAGTTTAATTAAAATCTACATTTAAGGTTTCCCTTAGACACTTCCATCGATCCTTTCTTAAGTTCCCTCGGTCAGCGATTGTTTTATATCCTAAAAGGAGTCAGCCCATAGTCAGCCCATAACAAAGTTTTAAGTATTATTTAATTCAAGATTTCTTTTATAAATAATTAATATATTACTGCTGTGATCTGAGAGCTGTAAGATATATTACTTAGCAGGGGCATGACATAATTATTGTATTAAATAAAATAGGACATCACAGATTCTACTTGGTCTCTTCAATTCACAACTTGGAAAGTAGAGTGAGAAAGTTGTTAGTGTACTCTTGCATAGACTATTCCTTTACTTGTCACAAATGTGCATGCTTGATGTATTGGCCCTCATAATTCCCAACTGAGTAGTAGGTCCCTTTATGAGCTTCAACAAAACTGTTCAAAGTGCCTAGAGATTGTGAGATATTTTTTCATGGGATATATAGTAATTTTGCCACCATTGTTTAATGGGCAGGAAAGCTTTTATAAATCTTTTCTCTATCCAATAATTGATTTAATGTAAATAGGAGCAAAGGAGATAAAGCTAGTTATCTAGAGCATCTACGATTATTTTTCTTTCAAAAATGGGATTTCTAGATTGACTTGCACCTTGTACAGTACAAAAATGCTAAAGACTTTGGAAGAGATGATGATGCATGTGCTTGAGGTCAAAGTGATCAACACTGCTTTATCTATCACGTACATATTGCTATTCCAAACTTCTCCACTGTCATCACAACAACTCTTCTATTGTTCTATGGAGCATAATCATGGTCAGTATCCTTGAAGTTGTTTCAACCATCTTGGGTTACTATAGAGGAAACTATGCAAAAGGATCACAAGTCTCCCCAATTTCCTAGAGTCCAACCTTGTATGGATGGGGGTCACAATAAAAATGTATACTTCAATATCAATGGGGCTGATATGAAGTGTATTGACTCTAATACCATTGATCTAGGGCATAAGTTGATACCCAGTAGACACACACTCAATGGACTAAATGTGCTATGGCAGAAGTGTGAAGGTGAATGATAGAGACGAAAACTATATCAAAGTACAAATATCGAAGAAAAGAGGAATAATTGAACAATTTAGACATTTCAACGAGAACTACAATGTGAGGTTTTATCATGGAAAAGTCTTTTATATGATCTAAGAGGTTGGATGTATCAATGCCTAAACTATACTCTTATCTACCACTAACTTATACATTCTCTTCTTCTATAAAAAGAATGGTAGTTTATAGGAAAATGCATGCGTGTGGAGTGATTATAACAGTTACAAGACTACTTGCAGTTCTGATGAATGTTGGCCCCAATGATGAGATTCCCAAGCATTATTGTTACTAGAGAACAGTACTACAATTGGCAGTTCAAACAGGTGTATTAGAACACATGCCACTATATGTGTACAGCAAGATTGAAGAGGACTTAAATTATTGCATTATTGCTGTGTGTTTTGCAGGTGATGACAAAGCTACTTATGAAGCCGTGAAAGTCATGTGTTAGTGCTGACAGAGTTATACACTCTCAAGTGTCCTCAATCCTCTTAGATCAACCACTTAGGGTGCACTAATGAGACCAATGTGGGGATCAATTAGTTGAATGCAAATTTTTTTCGATAAAAAAGGAAAATTATGGAATGAATTGATTAACATACCATCTTAGCCAAAGTAATGGCAAAGATATTTGATGATGATCCCATTCACAAATGCCCTTGGATTAAAATTTTAAAGAACCAAGCAATGGCCAACTTGGGAGCTAAACATAGTTCGAAAACAGTATAAAAAAATTTCTTTAAGACAATGAATATAGTGATTAACCATTTTCTAGAGTCTAAAGAATAGTAACATTTGAGAGAACATCAGTTTCAATTAAATTGTTTGACAAATATCTTGAGCAGAGTGAAATATAATTTTTCAATCTCATAGCTGGTGGGAACAAGAATTCTTGTAGGAAAACTACTTAGAATGCCTGGTATGTCCTAATCTACATATTCACAAAATGTGATTCATGGTGTTTTAAGTGTGATTTGATAAGGAAAAATATCATGAAAGAAGATAAAAATTTTAGAGGATGATGTACACATGTACCTGGCAGTCCATGAGAACCAGATCAAATGGTGAAAGATCTCTTGATGTCATGTGATTTCCATAGACTTTTGCTTTATTTATGGGGTTCAGTTTGTCAGAATCACCCATGTTATAATTGCATTTCAGTGCATCCACTGCTTGCAGTCCATCCCCAACAGCAACTACAGTAGCGCCCATCTTCTCAAGCATGATGGTTGCAACTCTTTGAAGAACAGGTGTATCTTCTGCCAGTAAAATCCGAATGCCTTTTAGATACTTATCTGTAGAAATACCATTGGAGGGAGCCCGTCGTACTGGAGCTTTGGGAGTTGTTTCAGATATTATTGGCTGGTGTATGCAATCTGAACATTCCTTCTCATCATTCAAAGGTGGAGGACCTCCAGAAAGTCTCATAATTGGCAACCTTGGGCCAGATGGAATACACGAAAGTTCATGAGGCAAATTTTCACTTTGATATTTATTGTTCCCTTCTGATGCCAGCTGAATATTGAATGTGTCACCATTGCAGTGTTTAGAAAAGGAAGACATCAAAGATTTTGATTCTTTCATACAGTGAGAAGAATCTTCAATGCATATTCTAGAATCCAATTCTGGGGTTGGGCTAGTGTCAAGGCTCTTAGAGAAAATTCTTGCATCAGTTTGACTGGATATAGAGTCAAATTTGAATTTCCTTGTTGAATTTCCCATTTCAGCTTGCAAATTTCTTCCTTCAGACTCTTTAAAGGTTCCAGAAGTCATCACTAAACCATTAGTTTTCTTCAATAGATGTGGAATAAAATTTTGTCCATCATTCATAGCCTTTACAGAATCACTCAAGCTTTTGGCAGCAGATGAGCTGTCTGGAACAATTGGAATTATATTACATGTACTTTTAGTTATTTCATTTTCTTCTGTAAATTGATCACCAATTTCCTGGGCTGAATTATGACAATCTTCATCCAAAAAGTAATCAGATGATTCTTCACTTGAAGGAATTCTAGTAGATCGAATATTCAACCCTTGCTGTGTGTTAAGTGGCAAGTCTGATGATCCTGAACCAGTGCCCTTTTGCTCCACTTGATATGTTGTATCTTCTACCATTGCTGTCAATATTTGAATAAGTTTTGATTTATACAGAGGTCTGTTAACCATGATAGAATACCCTAATCTCCTCAATTCCAGCTTGACAGTGGCAGGTGTATCATGATTCAGGAGCCATGCAAATTTTACTCTTCCTCGATATTTATTGAGATAAGATGCTTGACCCTTCCAGATTTTTATGTCCACATCCAAGAACCTTGAATCTATAACTGCAAGAAAATTGTGAGCTTTTGATGCTTTCTTTCCAGAAGTACTGTGGAGGACCCTTGTATCATTTATAGATATTGAATCTTCTTTGCATTCTGCACAGCTGCATTCTTTCAGTGGGACTCCATAATCTGTCATACTCTTTGACTGGACTCTATTGGTTTCATGTAGATCAGAGCATTTTATACAATTTATTTTAGAAAGAGCTTCTATCATTTCATTCCAGTTGGCTGCTTGATGTACTTGGAAGCCATTTGCTTGTAACCATTGGGACATTGTTGAACGGCCAATGTCACCATTTAGGGCTAGGAGAACCTGCCAAAAGCAAAGACAAAAGAGAATCAAGATCCAATGGTTAATAACTAAAAGCATCAGCTTATGCAAGAATATGTCAATAAGAGTAATACAAATAGTATCTCTGCATGCTATCAATACCTGCAACATAATTGGGAAAGAAGGAACAGAAGCAAAATTTAAGAGAAAAGCAAACACATATTGCTATGCTTGCCAAAACCTTTTTGAGAAAGACAATGTCATAGCGCATGCAGCTCTCAAAATAAAAGGTAGTACCTAGTTTTGTCTTTTGATGAAAGAATAAGATAAAATGTATAATTACTTGCCCATTCAACATTACTCATAATGCTTAATTAGAAATGAATACCGTTGTGTGGTCCTTATCAATGCCCTTCCAAATCTGCCGGGAAATTTGTCCTGAGTTTTCAGAAGGTGCACCAAACACTAAAGTCAAATGCATAAGAGTTCCTGGACCTTCTTTTTGTCTGACACTAATCTGGCCTCCCATTTTGTTAACCTGGAAAGCATAAGAAAACCACCACATTGTGAAGAGATACATAAAAACTAGCCTTGTAAGGCTATTATAAATAAATTCAAGGATTTGAAGTGGTTGACAAAGAAATTTATACAATTTACTTTCATTAGAATTGTTCCATGGTCTCCTAAAGTCTAAAGATGAGCAATGCATATGCAAACATATTGCCACTAAAAGGTATTTGCATACAAAATTATAGGTCATTTGATCATGTCCTGAACTTGATTATATTTTGCATCAATTGAAATGTAATGCATCATCCAATCATATCCCATAATAGTTTGCCTACCAATGAACGCACTATGCAGAGGCCAAGCCCTGTTCCTCCATACCTGAAAAGTGGGAAGTTTTGAATCAAGCAATTAGAAATCAAATTTTTTTTTCTTCTTACTTCCAAAACATGCTGTTGTCAACAAAAAAAAACATATATCTTGACCAAATCAGTTCTAACTTCTAGGTGACAATGTGCCATGCCTGATAACTGAATTTGCATTAGTTAGTTCTCCACAGTAAAAGATATGACAGCCAAATGATGGCAAGAAAACATTATTATATCAGCATTGTCATTCAGCATTCAGTTTTGGAGAGCTGCAGTAAAGCATCTGAGGTAGCTACCTTTCAATTTTTTTTCCTATTTTCTTCCCAAAATGCAAGGCATGCTATAAGTTTCTAACAAAAAATAGTCTGCAACATTGTAGTGACACTCCATTTTCCCTACTCAAGTTGTTGCAATGCAGTAATATATTAAGAATTTTGATAAATTATAGGAGATCCCCTAGAGAAAGAATTGTCCTATGTGATGGCCAAAGCCAAATCAGGTCCATGAGATGATATATTGGTTTAAAATATTATTAATGATATTTTTTTGTGCACAATTTTGCATGTGCTATTTTGAACTTCCTGCTCAGGACGTGTAATTATCATTTCTCTAAATTTTTCTTAGCAGGGATCTTTTACCCATTATTTATGTTCACTATATAGATCTTCAGGCAGATACTTCTTTGTGGGTAATTTTGCACATGTTATTTTGGCCTTCAAGCTTAGGATTTAGTTATTAACATTTCTCCAAAATTTTCTTAGCAGGGCTCCTTTCCCCATTATTTATGTTTGAAATATAGGTCTTTAGGTATTTCCTTTACTAAGATTATTTATGTGAAGTTATCTTTGCATGTGGGATAAAAGCTTCATTTGTGTTTTGAACATATCTTTATACCTGCCTAGCTTGTGCTCTTTGCCATTTGATACCATGAAACTTGTAAAACATTGTCATGAGGGAGGTCAAAAGTCCAACTATAGTCATTTAAACCTTTTCGTTCTCTTTCCAACGAGCTATAATACTGAGGTGCCCAATTAAATATTTTATTAAAATGGTAACCTTTGTAAAATTAATTAAATATAGCTCAATATTACACCCAATTAGTAGAAATGGCTGAAATGCATTGGAACTGAAAACTGACCGCACAAGAGTGATCTCGATGATGGAAGATGATGAACAGCCTGATAGGGTGACTTACTAAAAATAGACGCTCCCTCCAAGAATCTTAGAGGCCACACTGGAAGCCGGAAATCATATCTAAAAGTGGCATATGAATCCTCCAGACCACTTGAGCTCATTGGAAACATCAAATAACTCCTCTCATAATGCTGACACATACTTAGAGGCTAGAAGGTCAGTGCTAACTACAATGCAAGAGAACCCGAAAATGGGGACATTGCACCTGTGTTGGTGTAGTGTCGGAAATTGTTACCCTTAACAATTTCACACTATGTTTGCTCCCCTTAAATTATTGGACCTAATTAAGTCCCTAATTTCCTAAAATTATGCATTCCAAAGCCTATTTTTACCGTTTTCCAAACGATTGTAAGCATTGAATAAATGCAAACAATTAATGTTATGATCCCAACACTAAATGTCTTGACAGATAGGTCCCCCTATCTTGTAAGTATGGGTCCCCCTATCTTGTTGGGGAGCAATTTTTAATATGTTGTTGGCAGCATTTTAACATTTAGAATTCAAATTTCAAGTGTCGGCTTTTGGGATTTAATTTTTGGGAAATTAGAACAATTGCATATAAATACCTAGTTACTGCATCATTTCAAATCTAACAAGAGCAATCTAGAAAACTATTGGCAAACTTATGATCAAGAGAAACATTTCAGAGCATTATAGGAGCAATTCAAGATCCAACATCATGTTGAAGTTTATGTGTGTTCATGTTCATGTTTGTGAAGGCTAACCCTTGCTGTAGGTCTCCAAAGCATTCAAGCATTCAAGCAAGTAAGATCCAAATCCTTGAGGTGATGTGTATGACTTCAGTCCTTCAAGGAAGCCATTGAAGGGTGGTGAGTTGCAGTATTTTGTTGTTTCATCATTCCTTCCTTTCAATTATTATTCCTATTATCGACATCGTCATTGTGGAAGTGGAAACACTTACATGGGGTTTGACTGAGGCAAGCCCCTAAATGGCCCAACATCTCTTTGTGAGTGTGCAGATCTCAAATTTGACGAGGATTGAAGAAGGATTGAAAGCAAATTGTCAATTGCTGCATTCAAAGCCCTAAAAGTTGTCAAGCCACGAAAACTCAATTACAAAATTACCTAATGACATTTCGACAACTCTGCAACCGGAAATAAAAAGACTAGATCCAACACCAGAGGACCCCAAATCAAACTTTAGGACCCTCCATCAAGGACCCATACACCCCTAGGCGTCTATGTCCTCATTTCCATGCAGGATCCAACTTGTTATGACAGGGGCACATCCTCTGACACTGCCCAGATTTGTCTACAATTCACTATTTCAGTCTGCATGCTTTTGGAATATTGCATTTATCATGCTAGGTCATATAGTTCAATTAGGTTAATCATTTCAAATCACTTCCAATTCATTTCTAAACCCCTAAGAAAGGGAGATCTATGTCTAATTGGGTCACCTTTGTGGTTGATAGTCAATCTATTTATCTTGTTGATCTCTCCTTCTAATGTATGTTGGGAAATGGAAGATATTAACCCTAGGTTTACACAATTAAACATTGGGGAATCCATTTCCCTACATTATAGTTGGTAAATTTAAAAAAGACATGACTCATTGACTAAAGAAATTTGCTACATTCAAAGGGACTTGGATCATATTAATGGAATAATGGTGACGTGGATATGGTCAAAATGGCGCTGTTAGAGACTTTGGCTTTCCTGTAAGGTTGTTGTTCCTTTATTTCACTGCTGCAATGTCTTCTATTAAAGGTGCATTGGGGAAATTCTAAGTTTCATAGGCTATGGTGGAGGTGTCGACCTTATAAGAGAAGTGGATATGTTTCATAAATCTGTGCAGTCTATGTTTGAAAGTGTCTACTATATTCATTCTTTTTTGTGTTGTCTGTAGCAGTAAATGAGAGGTGTTGAAGCTCCTAAGTCAATGTATGAATTGTAAAGGGATGTGGAATAAAGATAAAGTGGGATCGAGTGGTCTGAGTGGTTCTTTGTGGGTCGGAACATCCAAGTATGCAACAGCCACATAATATGAACCTGCTGATTAAAAAGGTCAGAGTAATATTTATTTGGCAATAATCTACTTTGGATTGCAATAGTTGTATATCCCTTGGTTATTGTAATTCAAATCTCCATTTTTAAGAATTTTGTGTTGGAGTTAGAGTGCTCATTGTTGGCGTAACAACTAGCGCCTCTGGAGTAAGAGTTGGTACGGACAGCTATGCACACTATGCAATGAGTGCTTGTAATGTCCCCATTTTAGCCCTATGCTCTTCAATTGGATTTAGCCTATTTCCAGAAATCCGTAGGCTAAGCTGAAGCAGAAAATTAGGGTTTCCTCTTTCAAATGTTTTTTCGAGGGTTTGCATGTAAAAGGTTTCTGGGTTTTTCTGGGTTTTCAAAGACCTCCAGGGTGATGTAACATGCATTTGATTCTGACATCCTTTCCGGGCACTTACTATTTATAGCAAGTCATGATGGCTGCCCGGTTTGTGCTCAAATGATATTTGGAAACATTTACTATTTTTAGTAAGTTTTGTTTACTGCTCAGTTGGCGTACAGATGAGGTTTTGCAAACTTACTATTTATAGCAGTTTGCTATTTTTGGTAAGTTTATCTTTGGGCAATATTATTCTAGCAGCGGCTCAATTAGTTGCAGTTCAGTTTGGTTGGTCAGTTTGGCTTTCTGTTGATTTTGAAGTTAACTTACTATTTTTGGCATTTGCTATTTTTAGTAAGTTCATTTTTGGCAAAAGCATCATCATCAACTTGGTTTAGTTTGGCATTTGTCAGTTTGCTATTTTTAGCAATTCATCAGTTGCAGCTTGGGCATTGTATTTGGTTATCTCCTTGGACTGAGTTTCAGACTTAGTCAATTTTCATGTCTTGAAGTTGTACCCCACACCTAGGCTTGATGACTTCAAGTTGTTTTAAAGAAGGGGACATTAAGGGGTCAAGTGAGAATTTAATTATTTAATAAATGCTTTATTGTTGCAATATGGAAATGGACGCCTAAAGGGGAAGTTGAATGATATTTTAATATTTCAAAAAGTAAATTGCTAAAAGGTGGCATCCCTCTTGGAAGTTGAAGTGATTCAACTTCTTGGAATTTGAAGAGTCTCTTGTTGCTTCATTTGCCAACTAAAGCCTATATATTGATGTTTTATGATGAGTTGATTATGCATATTTTTGAAGAGCAAAGTTACACTGCTGGAATGAATCCAAAATCCGGCTAAGGGATAGCTTAGCAAATTTATTCCACTCTTCGAGCCTGAAACTATGGTTCCCTAGGTGGTGGACTGAGAGTGTGCTTCATCTAGAAGTACATATTGAGCATTATTGTGGAGTTTTGGTGAGATTTTTCCAGATTTCATGTTGCTGGTTTATCATGGTTGAAAGTGATTTTTGTATACAGCTTTTAGTATGAATTTTATTTGGTTCTGGGTACTTGATCATTGCATTTCTATGATAGAGGCAACCATATTTGGAGGTTATCAAAATTTAATTCCAAGTTTTAGATTTTATCAAGCAAAAATCGCCCTTGCAAGGAGGCCATACCTTTTTGGAGAGCATTGGGATTTGTGCATAAATTAATGGCTGAGTTTAGATGTTTTATCATTGCAAATTGGGCGCCAACCTCCTAGTGAGTCATTGCACTTCGTTTCAACTCATTCGGAGGTAATTTGAAAGAGTTATGAGTATTTCATTGGTGTACAGTTTGCTGGTCTGATTTTCTGTTAACATTGTTTCTATATCAAACTTATTAAATAATTGTACTTGCTGGTTTGAGCTTCAATTCTTCATCTTATATCATTGTAAATGTTAAAGGAAGTGGTACTCTAACTGTTTAATGTTCTTGGAAGATTATCTATTCTATTTGCAGCTGTTCTTATTCTTTGTAAAGCTAGTTAATAGTACTAACAGCTCTTCCTTTACTTGCTGCAATTTTATATCTGTTTTACACTCCCACAATTGAGTGGTTGAGTTTTAGAATAAACATATATCTTGTTTGTAATTTCCCCCCACATTATAAGTGGTTGTGTGGACATTATTCCCCCCACGTTAATAAGTGGAAGAGTGGATTTAAAGGCTGGCTTGCTGCCTAATAATTGTTGTAAACTCACCCACTGAATAAGTGGAGTATTCCCACCGCTTGTGGATGCCTGCACCAGCAGATGAATTGTACTTTCAACTCTGTTTATGCCTAACGATCCTCTGACCATATGCTATCACCTCGCCCACATTGGGATCTTGGTGAACATTCTTGGTTAGAGTTATCTTCTTTGCTGGTTTACATTTTGGAGCTAACGCTAATCAGTGTTTGGTTGCTGATTTGAATGTTAATTTTGGAAAAAAATTAATGGGGAATATTTCAGTGCTCTTCAAATTAGGAGGGGAAGCTCCCTCGTTGTGCTTGACAAAAGTGCTTTGAAAAGGAAAGTAAACTAAACTATATCCTATCTTTTTGTCTCAGCAGTAAGAGGTACAAGGCTTTCTCGAAAACTATATACGTTGCAGCTAAGTATTTTCTGGTTTCGCAGACTACTAACTACAACTAGGCTTAATTACTTAAAATCTATCCAGTTTCCTCAAGAAAATAGAGCATGAGGAAATAGAGCAAGGATGACTATCTGACGATAAACAAGTATAGATTCTCAACTTGAAGGCAAGGTGGCACATCTATCAGCTCAATCTAAACAAGTATATTGGAAACAACAATATATGATAAACTAAGTACAGATTCTCAACTTGAAGGCAAGGTGGCACAACTATCAGCTCAATCTGAATAAGTTTATTATTCACACACATCACACGATAACCAAGTACGATTCTCAACTTGAAGGCAAGGTGGCACATCTATCTCAATCTGGACAAGTTTATTGAACACAAAACAGATTTGATCTAACTAAGGAAAAGAATTCACCATTATAATTGCATGAAACCCAAGTGGCATAACAATTCATCATAATAATAGCAGCATGAGCAGTCAGAGCGAGCAATATTGAAGGCAAGGTAGGCACAACATATATTTCTCTCTCGTGCAAAAGTTATGTACAAATGAGCAAAAACTCTTATTTATAGACATCGAAAGGTGTAGGGAACCCTAAAATCACCTTGAGTCAACTACAGTCTTGCAATGCATGCAAGATTTCTTGCTAAGCCCTAATAAAGTAAACTATACAGCTAACTGGAAAACTACCATCAGTTAACTGAAACATCTAATCTAAAAATGGACAACTGTGCAAGCATGCACGTCCTTATTGAAAGCATGTTAACTGGAACACTACCATTAGTTAACGTAAACCCTAAATAAAACTCCAGGTAAATAAAGTTGATCTCATAATAGATATGCATGAGATAAAATAGCGAGTTAACTTAAGTAATGCCAAGTTTAACTCTGTGTATAATGTCTATTCCGAGAGGTGGGAGCTGAAGTCTACTGATCGTGATCTCGAGCAACGAATCCCTCAACGAGATTGTTAACTGCATCACTATTTGGAGCTCTGATACTCTGTCGAAGAATGCTATTCTTGTGCAGCATGTCCTCACCAGCTGTGATCTGGGACTGAAGTTCACATCTACTCCTTGTTGCTTCATCGAACAACGTTGACATGACTGTAAGCTGATTAATCTTACAGCCCAACGGTCTCCCCACTAAAAATAGCATGAGTGAGTGCTATGAGCTCTGACTGTACATCGGTAAGCTCAACATACGCACCACCCTCAATTTGATATTGACATGGTAAGCGAGATACTAAGGTCCTCACAAACCAGAGTGCACTAATAACGTGCTCTCTACTCTCAGCCAACTTTGACACCATAGTCTCCTCTATCTTTGCCTTGAAAACCAATTGTGTTTTCCAAGAGTAGATAGCTTCTCTATCTTCTGCATCTGTGACTGATTCATATGCCATACTCAAGTGAGCAATCATAATCTCATCCCGGGGTCTGTTAATTGCCATGTCTCGCTCCTCATCTTGGAGACGTAGACGGAGCTCTCATGCATTGTACCGCAACTGATATAACTTTGTGAGCATAGAACGACCTCTAGCAACGAACTCCTCCTCCCATTCATCCAAACGCTTGCCATATGCAACTAAATGATTAAGTTGACCTTGTTCTGCTGGAGGCTCAAGCATCGGCGGGAGTGTGGCAATAACATCTGACCTGTGTACAAGGCTAGAAATGTACTGATGAAGCTGTCTGATTTCAGCCTTGAGGGCTGCCTTATCCTCTCCGTCTTTCAACATTCTATCCTTGGCATTGTCTGTAGCAACTTGTAAGAGATCAACCTGAGTCTGGCGTTTGCTACGACCAAGGTTGACTGTGATAACCTCGAAATCCTGCGATTCCAACTCGTCCAAGTTCTTCCCTTGTGGAGGTATAGCAATCTCGACGACGATCTCCATATCGGTATTCCTCTCCACGTGGACCATGTTCTTGATCCTCTTGTCTGGCACATCCTGGTAAACCTGATCAAAATCTGAATGATTAAGGACATAGGATGGCTGCCTCCTCTTCCTTCCCAATTGGGTCTCAATCCAAGACTGATCTCAGCTAATGCTACTGGAAGGGTTTGTACTAGCAACATGAGGCTGTGATGAGAGTGAATATGTAGAAGAACCACTGCGAGATGGGGAGTCTAAATCCAATTCAATATGAATTGGGGCTGGTGACTACTCCAGAACTGGTGTAGGAACTTGAGGCTGAACCTCAGCACTGGCGGACTCTGAACTGGCCTCTGAACTGGCTTTGTGATAGGCTGTCTGTCAGGCTCATTACGTGTATCAGTGGCAAGCGCCTTGCCTTTTGAATTGTTTGGCGCTTGACCTTTCTTAGGAGGGTTACTCCTTTTCTTTTGTTTAGGTTTTGACGAGGAAGGTAGTGAAGGATTCACCACTGGCGGCTTTGCTCTAGGCACACTTACCCTCCTGGTCCTCTTGCTGTTGAGGTAAAGTATACTGTTTTAAATAACTCTACTTGACCTCTCTTTTACTGTTGCATACTCCTTGGCGTACCAATCAACTGCTGGCAGTGGCTGTGTGTCAACCTGCTCTCTGAAAAACTGAGGAAGAACTTCTCCCTCATCATCTGATAAACCTCCCACATCTTCTGACAAGAAAACAGAAATCTGTGAGAGAAAGAAGCGGCCATAACTACGTCTGCGACCCTCAAAGTCGTCCGCGCAGTTTTCCCAATAGTCCTCCATAGAAGGCTCATGATATGCGTGTCCAGCAAGGCGAGTTGTGTAATGACCCCAAAGATCAGAGGCACGAGCCTCAACAAGATACTTGAGATGATATTTCTCGAGCTCCTGTCCTGCAACTTTGGCATCAACTGCCGTCTTGCACCAATACATTCCAAACTAAATAGGAAAGTTGGCAGCTGGTCTATGCTTGTGGCGTAAAACACAATGAATGTCATGCAACTGCCTCAGGAACTCCATAAAGACTGTCTTATCCAAAGGATAACGTGGAAGCATAGCTGGATTTCCTATAAATCCATATACTTGGATGTAGGTGTATGTCGGGAACTGAATAAACCAATCCGCCCAACCATCCATCGTTGCTCTAGCAACTGCCGAGATACGAATGTGCAACTCCCGGTCCAAATTTCTCACTGTATAAGTCAAGAAAGCCTCGTGAACACGCTTGAAGTGACGTTTAGCCTTAGTGAACTCAAGCTGATCATAATAGTGATAGACTTTCTGAACACTGAGAATGCCCACAGTGTTTAGTCCTCGGAACTAACATTGATAAGCAATCAAGTACACGAGATAAGAACACATGTGAAACTCATGAGCAACTAAGAAACCGGTGATCTGCTTGTGGATAACATCGCTGATGAAGGATGCCCAGTCATAATGCTCCTGCCCAGATATGATGCGACCAATGATGTAATACATCCAA